>VZRW01000087.1:0-18473 GCA_013398125.1 Aegotheles bennettii
CAGGCGCGTGTCACTAAAGAGTCTCTGGGCGCGCTTTGCACGCCCTTATATAGGGACGCGGCTCGCGGAAGGATTTTACCTCAGGCGCGCCTCACTAAAGAGTCTTTAGATACGCTGCTGGGGAACTATTTTCCGTCAGGCGCACGGTACTTTGGAGTCCTTGGGCACGCAATAGAGACGCGGCTCGGGAACTATTTTACCTCCGGCACGTAACGGACACGACTGGGGAACTATTTTCCCTCAGGCTCGTGGCACTTCAGAGGCCTTGGGTGCGAATCATGCATCCTTATACTGAGACGCAGCTCGCGGAAGTATTTTACGTCAGGTGCGTGGCACTTAAGAGTCGCCCTTATATAGAGACGTGGGTCGGGAACTATTTTACATCAGGCACGCTGCTCTTAAAGTGTCTGTACACGCGCACATGGATTGCAGCACTTAGAGCCTCAGCTTGCTGTACTATTTTCCTTCAGGCATGCAGCACTTAAGTGTCTCTCGGAGCGCACGTGGCTCGTGGAACTAATTTCTTTCAGGTGTGCAGCATTTAAAGTGACTGTTCACGCACACGCGGCTCGCGTCACTATTTTAAGTGAGGCGCGTGGCACTTAAGACACTTAAGAGATGCGGCCTGTGGCACTATTTTACCGTAGGCGTGGGACAGTTGAAGAGTCTCTGGGCACGTCTCTATATAGAGACACAGCTCGCAAGACTTCTTAAGCCTCCCTTACTCTTCTCTCTTCTTTTTGCCAATCAGTCGAGAGAAGGTAAGAGTGAAGCAACTGGTAAAACTATCAGAGATAAAGATTCCTACGGAGGTCAGAAATGTTTGATCTGAGTCTCTGTCTGATAATTGGTTCCATAAAATCCTCTTCACTTTTTTGGCTGTCTAATTCACCGTCTCAGAGAACTACATCCCTTGAAAGGGTGGAAAATGCTCTCCTCTTTCGGGAGGAATACCAAAATCCTTTCCTATTATCGCTGTAACAATATTGCGTACATTGTTTGATTGAAATACTCTTATTTTACACATAGAAACCTTGTAATGAAAATGACACCGCTAGCTGTTGAGCCGCTTTAATTTATTCATAACTAATGCCGAGTTCAGAAATAATTACACTTAGTACAGGTTCATACTTAGTGGTGCACAGAAAGTGTTCTAACATGTCCTTGAAAGTTCTTCCTTCTGAGACCTTGTTGCTCTTTTATATAAGAAACAATTGATAGAAGCGTGAGCTGGAGGTTCAAACAAAAGATAAAACAGTAATAGCTGAAATGAAAGAAGTTTAGTGACAACATATCCTTCTCTGACTAGAAATATGCACTCAGTTTTCAGTTCCTGAGGCAACTTACAGCCACTGAATAACAATATAGTTCTGTGATAAAAACTTTTGGAAGTAGTAGGCTGGGATTTCTCTGCTGATAGCGGAAAGTAAAATAAGAGTTTAAAAGCATGCAGAGTTCAGGGATTTCAGGTAGGGGCAGTACTTTTTGTGGGGTTTTTATATAAGAAATGTTCATTTGGATGAAGCTCACACACGTTTCCACTTAACATCATTCTCACGGGCGACAACTCTTACGAGTTGAGTGAGTTCTCACAGCACGACTGAATTGGCAGCCTAATGACACTGACTGGAATAAAATTTTGACTGTGAGCCCAGACGCTTGGCCAGTTCCCTCCAAACTGATCTATGTAGGTAGCCAGAAAAAAAGTATGCAAAATTCTGCCCACAGTGAAGCTGAAATACTGCCTTCGTAGGTCTATACAAAGAAAGTATCGCTTTGATGTACATGAGAAAATGTTACGTTAGACATTATTGCTGTTGTGGGACATCATTAAAAAACCCTCAGGCGACTATAAAATTTTCTCATATACATATGACTTTTCTAACACTTGTTCTGTCGTCGTGAAATTCATCTGCTTTGTTCAGCAAAACCAAAACAAAAGGGAAATGTGATGTTCCAACACCACAAATCTGTTTATAAAACATCAGTATAGATCTTCATTATTGCTTTACAGCAGCAACTGCATTGTGTTTGCTCAGGCGACGCTTCTGTTAAAGCTGTTTTCTTGAATGGATGCTTCTGCCTTCAACTGGGAGTTGACTGCATAGGAAACGTCAGATCTGGGCCCGTGAAAAGTGCCTTTGTAGGTTTTGTCATTCCCAAGCAATAGGCCATCGGGGAGAAGGGAAGACGTTTGTAGAATAACACCAGACATGAAGAATGCTTTCTTTCTCTTTGCTTCATGTAGGAAACAATGATGGATCATGCGCTGCGCACTATCTCATATATTGCCGATATTGGTAACATTGTGGTTTTAATGGCACGACGCCGCATGCCAAGATCGGCTTCTCAAGACTGTATTGAAACGACACCTGGTGCCCAGGAAGGAAAAAAGCAGTACAAAATGATATGCCATGTCTTTGAATCGGAGGATGTAAGTACATGGAATTAAATTTATTTAAGCAACATACGTCATTTAGACAGTTTCTCCAATTACATCGAATTTCTTGAAAGACTTTTTTTGTTGTCGATGATATTTTCTGATTGCAGCACAGGTAGTCTGTGGAAACACAAGCCGGTGGTTTGTCTGTATTCACATCTCTTTTCTGTCTCCACAAATTCACATCTCCTTCTCGGTCCCAAAATATCCCCTCTTTGTCTCCCGTCTTCTTTCAGCAATGCTTCCCCAAATGCTTTAGTACTTAATTATTTGGAGTCGCCTGGAAGTCAATGGCTGTTCGTGGCCAAAATTAGTTTATGGGATATCTAATTGATCGTTCGTCCCGGATCGGATCCTTCAGTTCGGCGGGTTGGGAGGTAGTGATGCACGTAAACCTCCACACATTTAGCAATGAGGCGAAACCCTTCTGGACCTCTTTCAAACTGAAACCAAGTTGCTGAGAACATTACTGGCTTGGGAAGCCTGGCACAAGGTTGCCCTGTACCCAGTCCTTATTCCCTTACGACATACTTAGCTGGAGTTGGTATAGGTACTTTCAAACATGTGACTTCGTCATAATTTCATAAGCATAATTTCAGTCATTTTATGCCATGAGGTACTGAGATCTAATACCATGCTAGCCCTAAACCGCTCTTTGTTAAAATTCCAGTTAGAAAAGGAATGGCCGCTTCACAATTTAGGTTTTAATTTTCACCCACATCAGAAATATCAAAAGATAAAAGAACTCGAAGCATTTCTCAAAATAGCATCGCAGAGGTAGCGGTTGCAAAAGAGTTCTCTACGTCTCTGCTGCATCCTGTTTCGCCACCATGAAAAGTGCTGGCGTGCTATGCCCTTACCTCTTGTGGCAAAGAAAGATAACTTTGCTTTACTGCTATCGTACATCCAGGTTTGTAGTGAAATAGATCTTTGTGTCTGAAGTGGCAGGCCAGTGGTTCTCAACCTAAAACATTAAGGGAAAGAAATACCGAGCTAGTAAAACTGAAAAAGCAAAATGTGCTGTCTCTTTCTAACTTGACAGTTGAGATGCAGTTATTAGTAACAGGCAGTACTAAATGTTTCTGAACATCCTCACGTAGGATCGACTTTAAATACAATTTCTGTCATACCGATTAAAAAATAATTGAGTTCTTCAGTTCAGACAGTCATAACTCATCGCTCATGTATTTCTTGAGCTAACCAATCATTTTCATTACTTTAAAGCATTAAGCCTGTGAAGGAGAAATGGTGTTGTCTAAAGGTTAGAGTGCTAGTCTGGGATTGTTCCCAGACCTAATATCTTAGCTCTGCTGCTGTTTTGCTGGCGTGACCTTTTCAAGCAACTTAATTACATTATCTCTAAGTTTCACGTAATGCTGAAGACTTTTGTAAATGTTTGCAAAAACTCAAGAGATACAGATGAAACTCAGATGTGAGAACTGGCTATTACCAGCAGCAATAGACTACAATATGACACATAGATGTGTTTGTTTTGACAAGGTAGGATAGAGGCAAAAGTAAAGAACTACAGAGACAGCGATGGCACTGGAGTTTGAAAGAAGGTCTCAATAAGGACCGGTGATAGACTTTAATAATGGAGCGATATAAAAACGTTATTGATGACTTCTGTACTACTGTACTGCTACAAACCACTCGGCATATCGATAAGATTTGAAAAGATGTTTTAAAACGTGAAGGAATGATTTGTGACTGGCTAGGCTAATCGTGTCCTTCATTTTTATAGAATAATTTTCCTAGCGAGCAGATTAGTGCTTTTGTGTACTGCAGCACAAATGAAATAAGAAAACCACCTTCTGGCATCAAAGTAAACAGAGTTTATTGGTGAGGGCAGATTGCAAAAAGATTTAGATTTACAATGTTGTCCGGAACACTCTGCATTCATAATGCATTTAGCACCTATCAACTGACTAAAAAAGTGTGTTGCGTTTTCAGATTTGTTTTATAGTTTTGATTAGTAATATTTTTAGAAAGTTGTATTGTAAGCTGCAGTTAACTCCTCCTCGGATCATTGAGATTTATTCATAACACCTGAGGACAGAACACAGTACCTGCAAACCAAAAATATATGAAGCTTCATGTGATGTTCTCCTGCGAGCCGCAGTAAACTCAAAATAGGAAAATAAAAGAAAAAAAATCAAGCATTGAAAAACTGGACTACAAATTCCTTGTGCTTAGCTCTACCTCTGTTTCTCTGCGTACCGCTGCCATCTAGCGGAATGAGAAAGTAAATTTTACAGCAGTTCAATAATTCCTTAATTAGTTGACGTATTATCATCATCGTCGTTGGTTTCTGTAGATTTCTTTCTAATGTCTATGTGTTTTTGATACAGCCAAGTACCGGTCACTGTAATGGTTCATTAACTATTCGCTATACAGCCCGTTGTAATGGGAAGTCACCTTTTATTACATACTGTAGTAAGGTGCGTGCACAGATAACTGCTCCAAAAATTAATCAAGACACGGCATTCTGAAGAGTTACTCTAAACATTAACAAGCTATACTCATGGCTCTGTCTGAATTCTTGAAAGCGTCCCTGACATTGCCGGTCAAGGTGGCAATGGGAATGACTATTGTGGATGTGCAATGGGAAAGTAGGGCCGTTACTGGCTTGCTGGGAATATGAGACAGGTAGCATGCCAGTGATAGGACAGCAGATGGTTTTGTTGAAGCAGTGTTCTCAGTCCTATAAAACCAAGGCGGAGAAGCGGCAGGCGACATGACAACCAAAATCATCGGTGCGTCCACATCTCTGAAGGCACGTGCGAGCAGAGCATCTGTTCTCTCATCGCTCCTGCATATACACCGTGATCGGTAGTGGGGTTTGTCACAGTCTTTTCTGCAGACTCTGTTCCATATTGGTACGAAGCCAGTACTCTGCAGTGTTTACCGGAAGAAGTACAAGTAGCATATGGCTGCTTGCTACTGCGACGCACCAAGGAAAGATCAGCAGGCTTTTTAAATGCGGTTTGCAATTTCATTTTGGATGTAATGGATTCTTTCTGTACAACTGACTTTAAAGTGACGTTATATCCACGCTAACGTAGCGACTTTGCGGGATCGTTTCTTTTGATTCTGTCTTAAAATACAATCTCTCTCTTCTTTTTACGGCTACGGTGTTAAGCTTTTTATCGGTCCTTTCTCTGAGCTGTGTTTTGTTCCACATTCTAGGCGCAGCTGATAGCTCAGTCAATCGGTCAGGCTTTCAGTGTGGCTTACCAAGAGTTTTTAAGAGCCAATGGAATTAACCCAGAGGATCTCAGTCAGAAAGAATACAGTGACATCATCAATACCCAAGAGATGTACAACGATGATCTCATACACTTTTCCAATTCAGAAAACTGCAAAGAGGTAAACTAGTTTTGGAATTTCATTTCAGATTGATCCATTTTTTCAGAGGAACGTAGTTCTCATGCAAATTTCTTTTAGCGTTTTAAGGATGACTTTACATCTGAAAATGTGTTGTTTCATCAACACTGTGCTACTAAAGGCAGCTTTATAAGTTTTTAGAATTTCTTCTTTTCATTTTCAGGGTCTTTCTGCGTCTGTTGATCTAAACGGTAATAAAGTATGTGCACATTTACATCTGACGTAGATAAGCTCTGTGGTGTTCACATTACACAGCATAAGGTGATTTTGCGTTTTACCAGTCTATCGATACAGAAAGAGAATGACGATCCATTTAAATGCGCGCTGGAAGTGATTGCTTACTTGATGCATGCAAGGACCATGCGTCCAGGATGCTGTGGCACTGAGCAGGCCTATTCCTTTTACAACTCCAGGAAAACTGCCACACAAAATGGAGTTTCATACTCGTAATGCACAAAAAGGCAAGAATTTCCCTTAAGTGCCTCAAATTACACAAATGTATACTATTTACATTTGATTTTGGACTTAATGGATTCTTTCTGTACAACGGGTATATATTTCACATTTTACATTTCATACAAAACTCATTGTAATATTGGGCATTCCAAACCAGAACGTGGTGAGTGCAGTTGCACCCAGATTCTGCTTTGTCTTATATTGCTTTGGTGTGATAGGGATTTGGGCCATGTTCCAAAGGTCAGTTTCTACGCAGAGGCCTAAAGCTATCTTTATGTGAGATGAACTGCAAATCGCTTGATCCTTCAGTCGCAGCTTTCCTACTTACTCTCATTTTTTCTACCATTATAGATTCTTTTGTACAGTGTGTGGGTTCTTGGGAAGAGAGCATTTTTCATCTATATCTTCAGATACGAAACCATGGTTACATACATCTGCACTCGGATAAAGTGTTTTAATGGGTATATAAGCATGACAAAATATTTTGCTTGTAGCAAACGAAAGAAAATTAGGTTGAACAAAACTTGCTCTGACTTAGAATTGGAACAGAAAAAACTTACTGTGTCACATTTCACAGTGATTTAAAAGGGTGTTATTTTTGTGGCATCTTTGTTTCTAATTGGTTTATGAACGTTCGAACAATGACAGAGTTGTGGCACACTAATCTGTTCAAAGCCTTGATAGACAGCTTCAACAAGTCAGCTGGCCTTTCTGATTCCCCTAAGTACAGATGTCCCTTCCCTTCCACATTTGAAAGAAAATAATTCCCAGTATTTTGTTACAGAGTATGTTCTCCGCTTAAACTCTTACTGCTCTTCTGTAAAAGTTAGATACGCTATGATTACCAAACAGTTAGCGTCACTGTATTTGAGAAGAACTCATCATTTACATTACATGACCACATCACGGATCTTAGATTAATGTGCTAAGCATGAGTATATTCAATAATGATAATAATAAGAATGTTAATAATAATAGTAACAGTAACAACAACAACAATAACAATCGAGAGATCCTTGCCTGAAAATAAGGCCAGACAAACCCAGAGATCAAAAGACAACCCGAGCACTGAGGACATAAGTGGAGCTGAACTCAAGCCTGTGTTCCAGGCATTGCCTTAGTCACAAAATGTTAGTCTTCTCTAGATGCCAGGTTCCAAGAAAGATAAAAACTTCTTTGATGTTCATTTGGTATTCAGTTCCACCACCTTTAGAGTTAACCAATGTGTTAGCTTTTTCCTTATTATAAAGACCTGTATGACCTTCAACAAACAAGTGGAGGATACCCCTGAAAAGAAATAGGTATGTGTTAATACAGTTTTAACAGCGTTTTTGAAGTCATGCTCTACCTGACAGCAAAGAATAGAATTCTCTTTGTAATTTGTAGATGTTAGTGAGGAACAACTGAGCTGCCGGTGCTCAAATGTAGACAAATCGAAGCAATAAACGTGTTTCGTGGTTTGTTTTTTTCTTTTTGATTGTAGCTCCAGCTAGAGAAACAGAAGGGAGAAATTCTTGGGGTCGTGATTGTGGAATCCGGATGGGGATCCATTCTACCCACCGTTATCCTGGCTAACATGATGAATGGAGGCCCTGCAGCCCGTTCAGGAAAATTAAGCATTGGAGACCAGATTATGTCCATTAATGGGACCAGTTTAGTTGGTCTACCTCTTGCGACGTGCCAAGGGATCATAAAGGTACCCCAAATTTACAACTGTATGCTGTAGATTGTAAGCCAGCAGAGATGTAATATTCTGACAAGTGACCGTGTAGATTTCCAGCAGATACAATTTTTCGTATCGCTGGAAAAAAAAAAAAAAGTAATTAGTCGTTACTAATTACTAATTAGAAACACAAATTCAGGGGTGATAATGTGCAGAAATGTAGGTCCGGAGATTTTGACTGCAGCTTTGTTACTCTACTATAACAAATGAGGCCAGGTCTGAAAACCTTGCCTCAATTAAGTTATCTAGTTATCTTCCAAGTTTCGGATTCCCCACAGCCTCCGAGCTACAATCTGAGGATTAAAATCTACTATGCTTTTTTGGGCTCCATGTAGATGAAATGGATGGAGGCTTGTAGACTGCAGGACAAATCAAGTGAGTATACAAAGATTCCCCAGCAGAATGTGTGATTTTTAATCGCTAAATCTAACGTCTGTGCAGATTTACTAAGAGTAGCAGCAGCAGAACATTAATTAGCCAGATGCTGGTAAAGCACAAGCAGTACTTGATTCTGTTTTTTCTTGAAAACTTTCTTGAAATTAAAGGCAAAGTTTTGATATGTTTTGTTGCGCCAAATAGCTTGGGAAATAAATGAAATGGAGAAATGTATCTCCAAATTAACAACAGATTTCTATTGATTCTAACTGTTCTTTCTCAGATCGGATGCTTTATGCTTTTGCGAGTAGGAAACGATTAATGAAAAAGCAAATTAAGATCCTCTTCAGAAATATTAACTTTTGGAATATCTTACAGGGTCTCAAGAATCAGACACAAGTCAAACTGAATATCGTCAGTTGTCCTCCTGTTACTACTGTCCTCATAAAACGACCAGACTTAAAGTACCAGCTAGGCTTCAGTGTACAGAATGGAATTGTAAGTTTCTGTGTTCAGTGATTGCTTTGGTTTTGTTTTCCTTTTTTTTTTTTTTCCTTGAAGAAACGCACTGCAGTACTGAAAAAAAATCCTTGCGTACAACCCCACTTTTTGTACCTGATCCCTTAATTGATCAAAAACCTTATAATCGCATCTCTGAGTAATGTACTGCAAGTCCACAATGCCAGAAGAACAAGTACTGCCATTCTTGAGGGATTTCCTACATAATTCAGCTATGAGACTTATAGTCTGGATTGTTTGGTGCAGTTATCTGGATTGACGAATTCACGTATAACTCTGTCATTAGTGTGCCAGAATTACAGGAAAAACAGTTATGCTGAAACAGGTTTTTACAATTGCAACATTCTGATCTCGACTCTGATCCTATTTCTCTTTTTCAAATTTCAGCACATGCTCACCAAGACTTTTTAATTTTTCTTCTGCTGTGCATAATTTATTTGGATCACTCGGTAGTGGGCAAGGGAGTGTAATTGTGACTTCCTCTGGTTAAAACTGAACACCTCTCGATACAACAAATTGTATAGGTTGTGGCGCAGGTATCCCTTCTCTGTGTGTTGCTGTAGTAACACCAGCAAGCAGGAGAATGAATGTGGCAGGTAAGACTCACCCGGTGCAGGTCAAGGTGCTCCTCTTGTAGTTCTTCCTTCCCAAGCCGTTCTCCGATACCTTTCCAAAACAAACTCCCGACACAACTAGCTCAGGTAGTCACCTGGCCTTTCTGGGGGCTGATGGCATTACGGACTGTCTGAAGTGCACGACCATCACCGTCTCCTCTTCCTCCAGTCTAGGAAAAAAAATAATCAGGCTGCTTACACAGAAAGCCACATCACAAAGGACTGTGGGCTCTGATCCCCTGTTCTGTGAAACTCATTGATTGAAGTTGCCAGGTTTCTGTTTGCCACCCTTGGAAGAGTAGCACGTAACTATAGGATACGGTTTATGGCCCTTACCGTGCTTTAAGCAAACAGATGGCTCATTCGTGGATTTTGAGCTCCGCTAGCCATCTGTAAGTTATTACTGTACCTAAGTTTTAAGTGTTCCTGCCTAAGATCACAAGTCTCTGTTGTGGTCACATCAGAGACTGGTAGGAAAAACACTGCCACAAGCCTTGGTCTGGCTGGAAGCACTCTGAATTGATGTCTACTCCAGGTTGACATCCTTCAGAAACAAGATTTAAAGCATTTGTCGTGTTCGGGATTAATGCTCCAGCGCTTGACTACAGAGAGGTCTGTAAAAACATACAGGCAAGTCAGGTGGGTGGTATATTTCTGTCCTCCTTTGCCTGTGCTTAATGCCCTTTCGCCTACGTGTACGTTAAGTGGGTATGGTTATTGCTGGTAGTTTATAACAAGTCTCAGTACGAAAAGGATGAAAGGGACATGATCTGGTTTTACAAGATCTCACAGAGGGTGCTGAGAACAGCATATAACGCTGTATGAGGCATTGATTTATTTCCTAATTGCTATCCTCAGTCAATCTACTATGTTCAGCTGGTGCTATGATAAAAAAAGGAAAACGTATTTAAGGAATGATGAGTGATACTATGGTGTGCTTATCAATTCCTTGAGGAGGCCTGTCACAGTGTCGGCGGGGGTTGGGTCAGACCTGGGGAAAAGAATCAGGTCTAGGTGGATTAGAAGCAGCATATCATGTCCTCACACGGACAAAGGCAATCTATTCATCTTGTCCCAGCTAATCATCTCCTCCATAATTGGAGCCCTCAGTTTAGCAAATTCTGCAGACTGTATTGTTTTCTTTCATAGTGTGCTCATTCCATCTACTGCTCATTTGTCATATTCACCACACCGGACGATCATAATTCATTCCGGTTAGATAAGCAACATTTAGATGACATCCAATATGAAGTTTACCAAATTCAGCATAAAAATCCTTTGTGGATAACAAAAAAAAAGGAAGCCTCGTAATACATTTCATTTGTGAAGAGCCTGTGTTTGAATATGAAAGCAGGTGAATGATAAAAGGAAAGATTAACATCTTTTGTTAGGTTGCTATATAGATAAGCTTTTGTAAGTCCTTCAGAATAACTCTCTCTTACTTCACTTAGCATTTGAAAATATGACTCTGCAAAGTACATCTCTGGTAGTTTGACACTGAACTTCTGAAAAAAGTGTGTAATTGCCAGCGATTCTTATACATTATGACAGGATTGAGAAATAATATCCTTACTCGTTGTTTGCTCAGCATTACCACGGTGAAGAAATAAATGGCTTGCCAGAACAGGTATAATTAACTGTCTCTTACTGCTATGCCATCACCTCATTATGTGTGCAGCTGGCATTTATTTCTATGCCTCTTCTGATAGCAGTTTTGAGGTGGTTCCTTTTCACCCTGCCTATCTCATCTGTGCAGCATGTACAGCTATTATATTAGTGAATAGCCCAGAAACAACCTGAACATACAAAAGTGCCATCTAAGCTGGGTTTTGCTTGCATAGCGTATCGGGAAGATGCAGAGACTGGGCTGCTGCAGGTGATCGTTTTCTTTGTGTATTCCATATAGTTTAATTAACGCAAAGCCTGAAGTTGTGCTTCGTGAAGCAGTAGTAGTGCCCGCTTTTGCAAGTTCTAGTTAGGGAACGGCACAACAGCATAAATCACTGTTAATTTTACAAAATTCCTCTCGCACTAATGATGCAAATATTCTCTGTGGCTCTCGAAAGCTACAGATGTAGTTTGATTGCATATTTATAAAACAAACCTAAATTTGAACTGTAAAACATTAAGGAAAAAAAGAAATACTGTACAGACATATGAAACAAATATGAATGTTTTGTGATGGGGAGGTTGAACGTAACATGATGAATCGGCCACCTTCTGAAAAACACTATGTTACGCTTCTTTTATAATTATGGTATTTAAATTCAGGTGGTCCTCTCGTAACACATCATTATCTTCTTCCCTAGATTATGAAAACTCTGTGTATCGTCAGTTGTATCACTGCTGATGATGCACCACTTCTCAGTCTAGATCTCAGACGCTTTCTCTGAGAAGTGTATCTCCTCCATCCCTAGCCTAACACAATTCCTATTTAAAAATACAGTAAAACTAGGTAAAACTTAACAGAATGGACAGTTTATTCTTTCTTCCTTGCCTTTGTTTATATTTATTTAAACTGTCTAGAGAAAAAACATACAGGGTTTGAAAACAGTAACATGGGAGTAAGATGAGGATAAACCTGGTTTAATGGGTTATATTTAAGGCATTTACACAGGATAAGCAGTTAGTTTGCCTTGCACTGCTCCTTAATGTTTTGCTACGGAATGTGCAGTTGCAATAAAACTGATTGTGAAGCTACTGAATTTTCACATCTGATGCACTGCAGCTTATCTGAGATGTTGCAGAATCTATAACAGCTGAATGGATTGAACCAGTATGGTTTACACCTTCCTCTCCTCTCCTCTCCTCTCCTCTCCACTCCTCTCCCTCTCCTTTTTTCTGTTTACACAGTAAATAAAGTATAGGCTCCTGCTTACAAGAAAATCCAGATCCATCATGCTTTATTTAATAATATTACAGCTTTCACAGTGTTCAAAAAGTATAGCAAACTAAACAATCCTGACTGAATGGAATCATATTTTAAGTGGTACTGCTCAGCTTAAACTTGCCAGACTAACCTACCATAGCTCCGTTGGCTGGAAACAAAAGTCTTAGGGCTGCTTTGAGTCAGCCACTTGAAAATACGGGAGCCACGTAAACGTCTGCTTTAAGTACAGTATATTTCTTTACATCTACATCTGCACTCTGTCTCTAGCTTAACAGGATCCGTGAGGCTAGGCAGAACCACTCAGGCCCTGCGCCTGTTTCTACCTCCTTAAAACAGTTAATCATCACAAGAAAGGAAGCTGGCTGCCTTCCCTGGAGAGAGATTGCATTCTTGAATGAAGATGAGAGACCGCTTCCTATGGCTGAGGCTGTTAGAAAGAAGAAATTCACTGATGGTATTAAAAGTGCTTTGAGAGCCGCATAATGAGGTGCTCTGCATAGATATACCAGCCATTATCTTTTCCTTTATGCCAGCGGGGTGAGAGGTCACGTCTCCATTTGCTCTGAAAGCTTTTATTTCAACTGGCTGTACTTTCTCTATATTTTCTTCTGTACTGTGAAAAATATATTTGTGGGATTCGTTTTGGCACATTCTGCTTTTTGTCCTTTCAGATTACTGCATACAGTCCTCAACAGCAAGGAGCAAACTGTTACTCTAACAGTGAGTTGAATTGAGAAGCTTTCTATAAAAGAGAATTATCTATGTAGTAGAGCTTATCTTGTTAGCTATATGATTAGAAGGTAGACTAACTACAAAACAATATATTGTATGAGACTGAAATTCAAGATGCTATTCTGTGTAGGGTCCAGATGGTGCCTCTATCCATAAAAGTCCATCGGAAATAGTTTATGAACCACAGCAGGTAAAACTAAGCTGCTAATGATAGCGTGGTGGAAGATAAGTCTCGCTGCAGCTGAAAGTCTTGTTTTAGAAAGCTGAGAAAGACCTTTTATAAACAAAGAATAACTATATTTTTGCTCCCCTTATCACGCACCCTGAACTTTGAGTAAGCAGGCATTTCAATTTTTATAGCACTGCTATTTGTGAAGAGGAATTTAAAGGAAACCGCTAGCGTCACACAAAAAACATTCTGGTCAACCAGAGACAACGTTTCATCTTCAATATATTCCAGCTTGCCATCTCCCCACATATTATGTTTCTGAATTATTTGATTATAAACTCACTGGAACACAAGTCACATCTTACCATACTTGTATTTAGCTCTGAGCAAATTACTAGATCTCAGCAAATAATAGTTCTTGGCATATGATGCTAACCATTGACAGTAACTGCAGAAACAGCCATCGTTGGTTCTAGTGCTCGGTTCTCTTCCTCCAAGAACAGGTTTTTCTCAGTAAACAAGAGGTAAATCTCAGCACTGCTAAGCTCTGCTCAGTTTGAGAGATTCTAGCTATGTGTTATCTGCCTTATGTACTGTGTGAGCTTAGTCTTCTGAAATAATTTACCAACAATTTCTATCTCATAGACAGCTGTTGAGTCTGCCACAAAGGGCCCTGTCTTGGCAGATACCGTTGCCAAAAGGGAAACATTTTTTTAAATTCTACATACTAGATTGAGATTTTTCTTTCTGCCCGTGCACCACTCGTCTTGTGACCTCAGAATAATTTTAAGTAGCAGTGTCTGCTGGGACTATGTAACTTCTTGTAAATTTATTCCCCGATTGCAGGGGCCATAAAAGTCTAAATTTGTGACTAGTTCTTCACTGGTACCTGCAGCTGCCAGTTCAAACAGTGGCCTGACTTGCCTTCTTCATCCTGAGCTCCTATGGCTAGCAGCACTGTAAAACATGGAGAATGGCAGTGGCTCTGGAGAGCAGAGTGCCCTTTTCCAACCTGCAGAGGCACAGGAAACAAGTTGGCATACTTCGTTACTCTGAGAACGGCCTGTAAAAAGAAACAGAATTTGAACGTTTCGTAGGCTGATAGAACAGTTTGCGTGGAATAGACCTTTAGAGATCCAACCTCCCTGCTACGGGCAGGGACATCATCTGCTAGATGAGGTTGATCAAAGCCCCATCCAACCTGACCTACTACTCTTCTAGTACACTTCTTTTCCACAACTTATCTGGGCGACCTTTTCTAATGTCTCACCACCCTCATTGGAAAAAATTTCTTCCTTACACACTGGAGATAGGTCTTTCCTTATATCTTTGTGATCTTTATGTCAGATCACTGACTTTCAGCATAGAACGTCTGCATAGCATCATCCTTTCCTTCAGCCTAAACTAGTGTTTGTGCAGGGTCAAGAATTAAGCCTTATATAATTGTTTTCCATGTATGTGAAGAAATTGCTGTTGTAGATTATTTTTCACTTTAGCGCTTTTTATATTTTCCATTATTTAGAAAGATTAATTTGGCAGTTTGCAAAAAGAATCCAGGTAGCACAGTCAGAAAGATGTAAAAATCACTTACTTCTCGTATCCCAACATCACATAAAACTTCTCTCTTCCCCCTAACTCCACTCTTCTGTGTCGGTGCTACTTGTATCACTCTTAGGTATTTATATGTTCCCAGCCCAGGAGAATGACAATTAAAATTGTAATTTGCAAAAATTTTGAAAAAACACAACCAAATCAACATTTGGTATCGCCTAATACTTTCCAGAAGTTATCTTCTGGAATCCTTATGGTGCTACCCCTTATTATATATTAAATCCTAGTAACTGCTGCATTTCTAAACCACAACAAACTTTGCTTTCTCTTGACAGATTTGCAGCTTGATGCGAGGTGGAATAGCTGAGAGGGGAGGAGTCAGAGTAGGACATCGTATTATTGAGATCAATGGACAAAGTGTTGTTGCTACTGCTCATGAGAAGATAGTACAAGCATTGTCTAATTCGGTGGGAGAGGTAAGAAAACAAATACTTTATCAAGGAATTAAAACTGTTGAAAGAATATATTTTTCAGTTGAAAAGAATGTCTTAACCTAGTATTAAAAGCACAGCCTCAGTAAATTGGAGTTGAGCACTAATAACAATTAACAGAACATTTTTTTTAACAATTAGATGCACATTCACTGCATTTTTCCACTCATTTTCAAGACTTCCTGGCAGGATTCGGAACCTTCAACCTACTGCTTGAATTAAACCAAACAATTAAGGGAAGAAATTGCACAAGCATGTCAGCTATGAAAATGTCTCTGAGCTTATCGCTACCACATCTGCCATAGAAATAAATTAACATTCAAAGAGCTGAGAGATTCAAATCAATATGTATTTTAATTGCTTCATTTCGCTGAACATTTCCAACTTACCTTGGGAATAAGTTAGGACATCTCTCTCCAGTACTTTCAGTGACATCGCCAATGAACGAACAGGATCCTCCAGTTTATCAAAATCCCTACTGAATTTAGTGGTAGTACCATACAGAACCCTGGCCAGATCTTCCACTAGTCCCTTTGCCAAAAATCAAAGATAACTTGTTTTCCTGTGGAAAATGACACCTGAAAAATAATACAGAGTAGGTGCATGTTGGTAGATTTCAACAGAACCTCCCATTCCTTTATGATGCCCCTTTGCTGTATAACATCTTCCTAAACATACCAGGACAGCATGGAAGTTTTGGGGTTTTTTTAGCATGAAGACACCAAGATAGAGGCAGCATATGGCTGTTGAGAGTCTGCATTATGAGTAGTAAAGTTTACTTTCCTTCCTTTTGCATTGTCTGTTACGTACTTATAGGTGTTACTACGTTTCAGATACAAATCTGAATACCTGATCCCTCTAATCCTGTTAGTCTGTAAGATTCCTCTGACACTTATCAGAGTACAGAGAACAGCAGCATGAATTTTCAGAGGTTTGTGCCGCTTTTTTTTTTTTAACAGCTGTAATTGGAGTAGTGTATAACAACAGAAGTGTTTAGGTGTCTTTTTAGCTATATAATGTTGCAACTGTTGTTGTCATTTAAAACAAAACAAAACACACACAAAAAAAGCAAAGACGGCAAACCAGCTTGTTAGAAGCAGAAAACTTTGAACTACAAACTTTGGGTTCACATCTATAGAAACCAGGACAATAAAAGCACTTACATCACAGGGAGAGACAGATCGGGCCTTATGGATTATTTTAAACTAGTAACAATTCTGTTAATTTCTACGTAAATCAATTCACAGATTCACATGAAGACTATGCCAGCTGCCATGTTCAGGCTTCTAACGGGACAAGAGACACCTCTATACATCTAGCATGCGACTCTTGCAGCAAAATAAATGAATCCATCAAAGCTGAAGCCCTCGTAGCTGAAGAGAATTTTGTATTTTGTATGAATGAAAGGCTTTGAAGCTGACCCCGAAACAAGGGACAGAAAGGTGTCTCTGCCTTTTCTCTTCTTCCTTTTAATTTCTTTGCCAAAAAGCGATAAGAAGGATGGTTGAGGACAATAATCACTGACAAAAATCTTTGTAAAGCATTTAAGTATTTTGCAACATCTTCTAACCTCTTTTCTCATAAAACTTAAAACGTATTTATTCGTAACCTTCATGTGGAGTGATGTATGTATGTCTGTCTTGTTTGATAACACGGTGAACGTGAATATTTGGTGAATGAGACTGCAGGAAATGGCAAAGAGAAGCAATTAGAGAAACTTATATGGCTGCCTCGAATTAAAAAAAAAAATCCCAGTCCCATAAAGTGTTCCAATACTGATGGCTTTGCATAATTTTAAAACTGGTGCTGAATTGATGGTATTTCACTGGAAAGGAATGTGTGCAGTTAAAACTTTTAGATTCTAATGTAAAGAAAACCACTATAGTACTTGGTATTGTTATAACAAGTGTAACCTGTTTGGCAAGGTGTGAACATAAACATGTAACAAGTGTTTCATATGCTAAATAAAGAATAATTGCCACAAGATTAAAATCAAAATATTTATTTAGATACATATTTATTTTTACTGCTTGTTATTTTTATGATTTAACAGATTTATTTCATTAATAACTTTTTGCAGAAGTTGTGTAATGTATGTGTTGGGCTGGGTTGGTTTTTTTTCTTCTTTCATTTTTGCATATTACCGTTTTGGTTATATTAGCTCAAAATGGGAAAGCCATGCTTACCTGTTTCTGTCTTTTATAAAGCGTTCTTATTCCTAAGGCAATGTGTTCTGAATGTAAATTGTTCTGACAAATAACCTAGCACCATCAGCAGTATTAGAATATGTGTAGATAAAAACCCTAGTAGTAAAGTTGTATTCCTTATGAGATAAATGTTAGTTGGTGTAACTTTTTGTCTAGATTTTTTTTTTTTTTGGCCAAGGCCTTGAAGAAAATACACTGTGACTTAAGAAGCCTTACCATGAAGTAACTGAAGAGCTTTAGATGACTGTACTTCAAGGAGTAGTGTATTGCATGCAACTGACCTTAGGAAAGAATTAACCTACTATCACTAATAAATCTGAAATAATAAAGGAAGCTTGCTTATTTTGTTTGTTGTGTAACTTTACGTAATAAAAAAATCCGAGTAGAAAATAATTTAATTCTTCATCTAAGTGCAGTTGCAAAGGTCACAGATTTATTTACTTAAAAGAAATTCATCTCGAGTTAGGAATTCATTTATTGTTATCTTAAGAGTAGATGCTTTCAATTAGCGTACCTTGTTGCCACTGGATGTCACTGTGACTTCACATCAATACAGAAGAGTGCTGTAATTAAAATACAGTAAAATGGATGATTCTGTAAAACTTAAACTACCCACCTTCAGCTACATTCCTTTGTGACCTTTTCACAGGATGTCTGCCCGGCTCACAGTGACACAAATGAAACCAGTATAGGATTAAAACTTAAATGTAAACTAATGCTACTGACAAGCACTGCTGCAAAAAAAATTAAAACCCCAAAATGTCAACCTGTGGTAGGTTCTTTATGAGAACCTTTTGTTTAAGGCCTTTCCAATTTCCTCCGAGAATGTCAGGATGAAGCCTGCACTGGAAGATGTTGCTGGCAGACCTGTGTTTGTGCTGGTAATCAAATCAGTGTCAGTGATACTTACTTTCTGATT
>VZRW01000088.1:0-27543 GCA_013398125.1 Aegotheles bennettii
AGATCATTAATAGAGATATTAAGCAAAACTGACTCCAATACTCAGCTTTGGGGAACACCACTTATGTTAAATCCCAAACTGAATTTAACTGCATGTTAAACACCACTTGTGCTAAATCCTCAGCTAGATTTAATTCCATTCACCACAACTCTTTGGATCCAGCCATCCAGCTACTTTTACCCAGCAAAGAGTGCACCTGTCCAAGTCACAAGCAGCCAGTTCTCCAGGAGAATGCTGTGGGAAACTGTGCCCAAAGGCTTTACTAAAGCCTAGGTAGACAACATCCATAGCTTTTCCTTTGTCCCTAGGCAAGCAGGACCTGCCTTTCATAAACCCAGGCTGACTGGGCCTGATCAGCTTGTTGACCTGCAGGTGCCATATGATGACACTCAAGAGGATCGGCTCCATAACTTTCCCTGGCATAAAGGTCAGACTGACAGGTCTGTCATTTCTCAAATCCTCCTTCCAACCCTTCTTGTAGATGGGCATCACATTTGCTAACATCCAGTCAACTGGGATGTCCCTGGTTAGCCAGGACTGCTGATAAATGACGGAAAGTGACTTGGTGAGCACCTCTTCCAGCTCCCTCAGTACCTCAGGTGTATTCTATCCCGCCCCATAGACTTGTGTGTGTAGAATGATGTAGAAGATTGCTAACCATTTCCCTTTGGATCATCACAGAATTGTAGAATCATAGAATGCTTTGGGTTAGAAAGGACCCTAAAGATCACCTAGTTCCAACCTCCCTAGCATGCTCAGGGACTCCTCCCACCAGACCAGGTTGCTCCAAGCCACATCTAACCTGGCCTTGAACACTTCCAGGGAGGGTGCAACCACAACTTCTCTGGGCAACCTCTTCCATTTTCTCACCATCTTCACAGGGAAGAACTTCTTAATATCCAGTCTAAATCTACCCTCTCTCAGTTTGAAGCTATTCCCCCTCATGCTATCATCACACTCCCTGATAAAGAGTCCCTCACAACCTTTCTTGTATGCCTCCTTCAGGTACTGGAAGGCTGCTATAAGGTCTCTCTGGAGCCTTCTTTTCTTCAGGGTAAACAACCTCAATCCTCTCAACCTGTCCTCATACAGGAGGTGCTCTTGCTCCTTGATCATCTCCACGCCTGTCCTCTGGACTTGCTCTAGAAGGTCCATGCTGGCAGCCCCAGAGTTGGACCCAGTACTCCAGGTGGGGTCTCACAAGAGTGGAGCAGAAGGGGAGAATCACCTTCCTTGACCTCCTGACCACACATTTTTTGATGCAGCCCTAGATATGATTTGCCTTCTGGGCTGTGAGTGAACATTGCTGGCTCACATTCTGTTTTTCAGCCACCAATATATCTAAATCCTTCTCTGCAGGGCTGCTCTCAATCCACTCATTGTCCAGCCAATATCCATACTTAGGATTACCCTGACCCATGTGCAGGACCTTGCACTTGGCCTTGTTGAAGTTCACTGAGTTTCCACTGGCCTACGTCTCCAGCCTGTCAAGGTCCCTCTGGATGGCATCCCTTCTATCCAGTGTGTCAACTACACCACACAGCTTGGTGTCACTGTCAAATTCACTGAGGGTGCACTGGATCCCACCATCCACAGAGCTGAAAAGATGTTAAACAGTGTCAGTCCCAATACTGACCCCTGTGGGACACCACTCATCACTGGTCTTCACTTGCACACTGAGCTGTTGACAACTTTGAGTACAACCACTCAGCCAATTCTTTATCCACTGAGTGGTCCAGCCATCAAATCTCTCTCCATTTTAGAGGCAAGGATGATGTACAGGATAGCATCAAGTATCAAATGCATTGAACAAGTCCAGGTAGATGATGTCAGTCGCTGTTCCCTTATTTACCAATGCTGTAACTCTGTCATTGAAAGCCATCAAATTTGCCCTTAGTGAAGCCATGTTGGCTGTCACGAATCACTTCCTTATTTTCCATGTGCCTTAGCATAATTTCCAGGAGGATCTGCTCCATGATCTTACCAGGCACAGAGGTTAGACTGACTGGCCTGTAGTTCCTTGATTCTTTTTTTTCCCATTTTAAAATGGGGGTTATGCTTCCATTTTTCCTGTCAGCATGAACATTACCAGTCTGCAGTGATTTTTTGAATGTGGTAGATTGAGTCTCAGCAACTTCATCTGCTAGCTCCCTCAAGACCTTTGGAGGCATTCCATCAGATTCCATGGGCTTATGCATATTCAGGTTCCCTAGGTGATCTGAACCTGATCTTCTCCTATGGTGGGCTGTACTTCATTCTCCCAGTTCCTGCCTTTGGTTTCTGTGAACTGGGCAGTGTGGCTTAAGCACTTGCTGGTGAAGACTGAGGCAAAATGTTGTTGAGTACCTCAGCCTTCTCCATGTTGGTTGTAGCCAGGTCTCCTGTTTCACTCTTCAAGAGGAGTACAGCTTCTTTCATCTTCCCTTCTTGATCTATATATCCAAAGAAACCCTGCTTCTTATTTTTCACGTCCTTAGCCAAGTTCAGCTCCAGCTGTATCTTGGCTTTCCTGACTCCCTCCCTGCACTCATGCCATATCCCTATAATCTGCACAGAACGTATATCCCTGCCTCCACTGACTATGCATTTTGGATTTCTATTTTAGTTTGACTAAGAGGTCTTGACTTACCCAAAATGGCCTTCTGCCTCCCCTGCCCAACTTTCTGCACATCAGTATTGAGTGCTCTTGTGTCCTAAGAAACATATTTTTAAAAATTTCCCAGCTCTCAATCACTCCTTTGCCTCCAAGTGCAGTCTCCCAACAGATCTCATGCACTAGTGTCCTAAGGAGCTGCAAGTTAACCTTTCTGAAATTTGGGGTCCTAACCCTACTTTTAACTGTCCTGTACCCCTCAAGATTGAGAATTCCACCAGGGCATAGTCACTGTAGGCCAGGCTACTTCCAATCCTGACCTCTACAATAAGTTCTTCTGTACTAATGAGCAACAGGTCCAGCAGTGCCTCTCTTCTGGTCAGGCTCTCCATCACCTGTACTAAGAAGCTGTCCTTAATGCACTCCAGTAGTTTCTTGAACTGCTTGCAGTTCATTGATCCACTTTTCCACCAGATGTCCAGGTGGCTGAAGTACCTTCTGAGGATCAGGGCCTGTGAGCATATGCTTCCTGCAGCTGAAGAAAGAATTTTTAATCAACTGTCCTCTTCTTGATTGAGTGGTGTGTAGTAGAAATCAACCATAAAGGTTTTTTTGATGTCTTGGTCTCTAATTTTCACCAATAAACTGTCCTTAATACCTCCTTTGCCTCAGTCTTTAGTACCTCAGCCTTTTCCTCATTGTTTGTCACTCTGTTCCCCTTTGCATCCAATAAAGGATGGACATTCTCCTTAGTCCTCCTTTCGTTGTTTATGTATTTATAGAAACATATTTTATTGTCTTTTACAGCAGTAGCCAAATAGTTGAGTTTGGGCCCTTCTAATTTTCTCCCTTCATAGCCTAAAGACATCTTTGTGCTCCTCCTGAGTTGCCTGTCCCTTCCTCCAAAGGCAGGGACTGGGTTTTTTTTGGACAAAAAATGAACAACTTTTTTTTTTCATTACTTCCTGACTTCTGTTCAGCCAGGCCTATCTTCTCCCCTACCACCTCATTTTGGGCACACGGGGATGGCCTGCTTCTGCACTATTAAGATTTCTTTCCTGAAGAGTGGTCCTGTGAAGTTCAGTCTATAGTTCAGTCTGTCTGACACTTCCAATTTATTCAATATTTTCATACTTTCTTCTTCATTGCCTATTTCATGTGCATATTCCACAGATTTTAATATAATCTTTTATAGGTATAAGGGATGAAGAAGTGCTGTTGCTGAGGGTTTTCTCTTTCCTTGGACAATATTCATGACTGTGAATTGTAGAATTTTATTTTTTTTTGTCTGTAGAAGAACTATTTTTATCCATAGTAATAATAATAATTAAAAATAATTGTACTGTTAAGGTTTGCAGCAGAGTCAAGAGTGGCTTGCTGTTCTTTCAAAGAAATATCTAACTTAAATTTTCAGAAAGAAAATATTAATAAAAATCAGAACATTATACAGCTGTTTCAAGTAAGACATTTCTTACAGTAATGCAGGTAAAGAGCTGCAGCATAAAAGCAGAAAGATTTAATTTAACAGATTATTCCTTTCTTAACTAGCTGAAGGTAGATATTTGATCCTCATGAAAGAAAATTATTTTTTGAAACAGGGAGTGAAGCAGAGTTACATAATCTGTGAATTCTTTGAATTTGTCCTTTTAAACAAAAGCTTTTGCTCTTCATAATGTAGGAAACAGCTTTGTAAAATTCAAAAGTACATATGTAAGTTTAAATGTCTGAGATATATGAAACAATAATAACAAGTCGAATCTGAGTAGTTATCATGAATTTAAAATGGAAGGATGACTAGAACTGTTTAACACTGCTGTGCTAATCCATAACTGGGTGTATAATATTGCTTCTCTACAAACATGCATTTATGAACTGCAAACATTCCTGCAAGATGAAAACTACAAAATAACAAAAAGTATGCATAGCTAGGTACAGATCAGGCAATCTAAAAGCAAAAAAAAAAATCTCTTACAAAAATGTCCTAAAAAAGTGTTCTAAAGTATCATTTATATAACTTTATACTAGCTTTTGAGCCTCTGTGTGTACAATAGCAATGTAACAGATATCTGTTAAAGAGTTATCTCAGGTGCAATGCCATTGATAAGTGATTATATTTGAATTACAGTATTGCTTAGTGATGTCTTCCTTTGCTACTCTTGTACAAACTGAAACTATTTTCTATGCAATATTTGCTACAGGACTGACAACTGTGTCCACCTTTAAAACCACCAGCTTTACTCCTGGAAAGCATAGGTATTGGCCTATATGTTTCTCTCACCTGGTAATTAGTGACGAATCTCTACCTATCCTAGTAACTAGGGTGAGTCTCTGCAGGAGGAACACGGCACAAATAATTCAACCTCCTTGATCTTATACCAAATCATATTCCCTGTGCAGTTCTACCACAACTGCAACCTTCTTCTGCATCACTACATGGCATTCATATTTATGAGTTCTAATGTTGTTTTACATTAACTGGAGACTTGAAAGCATCTGCTGAAAATCTTCCTGTAGCTACAAAATACCTGATGGTGATAAGACTAGTATGTGTTCAGTGATGTGCTTGCTTAGGGCTTTTACCTTGAGAAAACTTTAAAAGCTCAGTATCTTTGAAAGTTCTAATTTAATTACACTTTGCATAAAGAAATTCTGTCTGAAATGCTTATATACTAACTTCTTCCTCAATGTCAATATCACTATTAATTTTTTTAATTAGCTATGGTATGTAAAATTGCTTATTTTTAAGTCTATTCCTTTGTTTTCAGATTTCTCTGTATCCGATAAGCAGGTCATGTTTTGTTGCTTCTGGTTTTGTTTTTTTTTCTGAAAAAAAAAGAAAAGTAAAATGTGCTCTTTCTAGCTTTAATTTTTCCCCACATGATGTGAAATTAACAAAGCACAGAAAGTATATGTATATTGTGTATTGCATTTGCTCAAAGTTTAAATTCTTGCTTAAACCTAAACTATTAGAGAAACTTTGAAGGATACAAATCCAGTGTGAACATACAGTTTTATTAAAAATATACCTTGTTGCTTTATATTGCCAGCTCAAACACAGACAACACATTTCATCAAATAGCTGAACTCCTAGACGAGAAAATGAGCAAAACCAAATCTTGTATGGGTAACCCTGCCAACAGTTGTGTAGCTGTAATCTGTTACCTAAGAATAGTAGTCTGGCACAGCTGATAAGATCATGTGTGAATATAATTATCATTTCAATCGAAGGAAAATTGTTCATGGAAAAATAAAGTGACTAAACAGTTTCAGGATGATGTACGTAGTGGAAGGAAAGCTGTATCTATTGGAGTTGTCATATAGTAATAGATTACATATTGAATAAATTCAGATATTTACATAGCTTATTTCATTTATTTTTGGACACCTCTCTCAGGTTCTTTTGTTCTAGATAAATAATATGTTTCAAGAGGATTTTGCATTTGTCTATTGCACCATTTGTTCCTGGAAGAAAGGAAGTACAGGTAATGAAGGTAAGTAAGGCTACATGAGCTAACTGGTATTGAACTCAAAATATGTCCTCAGGCAATCAGAATGGATCAAAAGTACAATTAGCCCAGGGACTCTGATATATGCACTACCGTAATTTGCAGCTTGAGGAGAAAAGCCAAAATTAACATCTCCTCTTCTCATCTGCAAAAGAAAGACAGCACTTTCATATGTCGACTTCTCTAGGGATACTGCTGATGGATTATGATAGTATAATTAATTTGGAGCAGTATATGTTGTGTGGTATAATTTTTTTTTCCAGGGGTTTCTATAAAATGCCAGTCTGCCTCTTCTTCACTCAAAAAGTTGTAGCTAATAAGGCCACATTATGTGACTCTTTATATGAACAGAAAGCTGAAGCTTCAGGCTTGCAAAAAAGAATTCTATTGCAAGATTCAGGCCTAGTTGTCATTGCCTTGAGAACCATGAGTTTCTTCTAGTATTCAAAGTAAAAGAGGGGAGAATTCTTTTAACATACTAAGATATATTCAATATCCCATGATCACCTTAGAATGTGATGCACAAATATCCTTCCACTAGAAGACTTTTTTTTCTTTAGAGAATCTCTTGTATTACACTTAAACATTAATAATTAATTAATTAATCATTAATGATAAAGCAAAACTGCCATTTACTGTATTCAAAAGCCTATTTGAGTAAAGATCTTCCAGAAATGTTTTATGTCTCTACTTCTTAATCCATGTTTTATATTAAAAAGTGTACTCAAACATTGAAACCGGAATCTTAAAATGAATCACATTTGTCATTGTATTAAGAAATTCTTGTCAGGAGGCAGATGTAAGAATTAACTATGTGCTTGGCAGAGATCCAAAATTATAAACAGGAGGGACCTTAGCATCCTTACACATACACACAAGTCTTTACAAAGCCATGCTTCAAAAGGGAAGACTAATATGTCATAATGCATTAAAGGGGATGCATACTGAACCAGTAAGAATTACGTAGATTCATGGTTTTCATGTCATCAGGGTTGTGAAGTTAATGTTTACTGCATTCTTTTCCTAGCACTTTTTCTATCCTTGCTTTGGTTAAGTCTATTATTTCTGGGAAGTTGAAAATTTTTATGGTGATCATATCCTTTAAGACAGTTTTAATGGGATATAAACATATGAGAGTGGCAAAACATCTGGCTCAGACTACTCTCCTGAGGCTGTTATTAAATGCTCAGAGTCTGAATTAATTTCTACCACACTGTTATTCAGCTGGGCCACTTCTTATCCCACATTTGGCAGTAAAAATTCAACATCTACAGGATGCTGAGATATCTGCATCTACAGATGATTCCAAATTAATGATATTTCATAGAATTCAGTCTTTAATTATTTTAGATAGGAAGGAATGCAATGAATCTTAGGTAAAGACTGCTAGAAGTTCACATAAACAGTGGATAGGTAAGTGATCTTTTCAGACTGATGAAATGTAGCCTCTAAAATATGATTTACTAAAGTTAATCATATGCTGGTTCACACCCACCGTGCTCTGAAATATGACTGTCAGGCACAGAAAATTTTCAGACTAACAGCAGAATTATGATTACTTTAGCTACCAAAATTACAAAGTCAGGAGGATTAATTCTGTTTCAAACATCACCAGCCACACCAATGTGTGTTGTGGCTGTAACTAAGGTAACAACATTGATGATATGTAGCCACATTGGAGTCCAGTATGTCTCCCAAGTCTCTGCTCTTAAGATCTCACACAGAAGTAGTTTGAATTTTCTCGTGTCAGGGAAATAAGCATGACTAAATGCAAAGTACTGCTGTGCTGCCTTGCTTCTTAACCATCTGGGGCCTCCTGTGTGTAATGCTGCATGTAACAGATTCAAAATGAAGTCTACATGGAAAACTTTAACAGCTTCAAGATTTGTCCCTTTTGGAGATAACTTGTTTTATAATATTATTCTTTATCCTGCAATTCTGATGTAAAACTCAATATGGCTTGTATTGTTTTGATTATTATTCATTCTTACTTTTCATAGCTTTCTCATATGAGGAAAAGCTAACCTGAAAGAGTATATAAAAATGTTTAAATTATTAAAAAATGCAAGTAACTCTTCTACTTTCTGTCCTCAAACTGTATTTTTAGTTTAGCTCTTCTTTTAAAACTGTTTTTTTATATTGTTACAGCTTTTTTATACATCTCATTAACCTGGGGCTTCATTGAAAAAAAACAGCTAAGCAAAACTGCAAAATGTACAGGGTTCTCTCCTGTGCTATGCTGTTGCAAGATAAAAGCTGCACAACCGATAGGGTCAATATAAATGATTGTTCTAGAGGAATTCCTATGAAGCTTTTCTCTAAGTCACAGAACTGAAGTAAAAGAAGTGTTTGAGTGAATTCTATGCTTTTGTCGTGATAGATCCCTTTTCAGATAGTGGCGAGTCAGGCCTGCTACATACTAGTTTCTCCAGTGCTCCCCAAAAATCTTTTTGATAAACTGGAGATTGTGATTTTGGGGTTTTGGATTGGTGGCTTGTTTTTGTTTTGGGTTTTTTTTTTGAATGGATGACATGACAGATACTGTGTCATTTTTCAAGGCATTTTCAGGTGGAGGATTTGGCCCCACAACCTTCCTTCTCATCTTCTGAAGTCTCAGCCAGTGCAGACTGATATTACTTAGTCTGCCTGTCAGGCATAAAAAAAAGCTGGTTAGAGGTTGGTTTGTCAAGTCATACTGCTTACATGTTTGATTACAACTTCAGTGGTATTTAGCATGTAGTTTACTTCATGGAATTTCCTTGTTCTCATCTTTTAAAAGAATTCCTGTACTTAGCTGAGCTCCTGTGAGGCAGGCAGAGGACCCAAACTTTTCGGTCAAGTGCCCATCCACACACCCAAGACCTGGTTGTGCCAGTGTTCCTGTTCATGCTGCAACTGTGTGTGTGTTTGTGTGCAGGTGTGTGTGAGTGTTAAAAATATTGCTGCCTGATTGTTTTGAACTGAAAGCCAGTAACAAGGTAGTACACTAATTCAAACTCATGGTTATAAACTATTGGTCTCTTGGAAACTGAGCAAGAAGACAAACCAGCTCTGTGAAGACAGGTATACATAAAGATGATTGTACAGCTTTTTAAATTGCATTGTTATCCCTTGACCAAGCAGAATAATTTCAGTTAAAACAGAAAAAACTCAACTGGGAGACGTTTTGTTTTTACCAAATATTAAAAAAGCAAAGAAAATGCTTGAAATTAGATCTAGTGTCCTTCAAAGCCAGTTTTAGTGAACATAATTATCCTTCTTTAAACAACAACAAAAAAAAGCTCATATTTTGGGGAAAACAAAAATTAACATTGAAATTTCAAAGTATGAGTTTTCTCCTATTAAAGGTGTCAGCTGACTACAAAACAACACAAGTTAATCAAAAAGATTTCAGAACACTTGGAGGACAGAGAAATTTTTTTCCAAGGAAAAAATCAACTACTAACCTATTAACATCTCCTAGAAGTGCTATGTCCTTCCAAAAACAAAAAAACATAGTACCATCTCATGGTACCCCGTTTTTACAAGTTTGAAGTTAGTGACTTGGGAGTACTGTACTGGCAACAGTTTGGTTTCACCTTTTCATGATCATTGCAAGCAAGCCCCACATTTCCTTACATTCATTTTAAATTCCTAAGTTAACAGTATTGCTGTAATGTTGTACTTCCAAAAACTCAATGTCTACTTCTACACAGATGTCACAACTTCAATATGTGTTCTTTGAATGCTAACAAAGAAGCACTTTCTGCAATATCAAAACTCTCTCCCAGTCAGAGAGCAGATTGCCTAGTCCCTACATTTTTAGCTCTACTATTTCTTTATTGCTGTGATGAAAATGCTGAAAACCAATGTTTCATTCTCTATTTAAGAAATATGCAAGCTTACAGTCAGACCACTGTTTCCATAGCAAAAGGCTCTGGTATCACTGTCATTATATCTCTATGTGGATAGGGAACTGCAAACACCTGGTGGGTATATTTGCTAATGCAGAACTGTCCAGCTCTACTGTTTGCAGAACATCCTGTATATGTGAAGAACAGATGATATTCTGAACAAATTCATCATTAAGTGACACGCAGCTGTTCTTCATTAAATGACAAGCAGCAAACAAATCTCTTGTTCTCTTGACTACTCACCAAGACAGAAGTACTGGTAAAGTACTTAAGTATGGCGCTTGGCATGATCCCACCTTATTTCTCCAAGGACTGGGCATTATGTAATCTTTCTAGCATTGTATGAAATAGAATGGGAATTTTAATACAAACGTCACACTGAAAGATCTACAGTGAGCTGAATGACCTTGTTCCAGATTCTTGTTCTATTTGCACTTGCTCTCTCACTATTGAGAGAGGCTAGTGCAAGTCATGGAGAACAGACCTTCAATCCAAAAGGATGGGGCATACATAACTGTTACTGAGATCACTGATGGAAAAAAACAGGAACTAAATAACAAGTGCCATTCAAGCAGAGGATTTTTCGTAGTGGTTAAATGCATTTACAAGACAGCAATACACTTGTATGCCTTCAACCTCTGACAATGACAAAATATTAATTAAAAAATGCTCTTCTAAAATACTTGAAATTGTTGTTACATCTCAGAAAAGTTAAAAATAAAATTCTGATCTTTTATTTTCCACATATTATTTTGAATTTTGTTTATAAGCTTTCAAACCCTACTTCAAGAAGATTCAAAATACCTGGTGTGATACCCATTTCTTTTCCAGAAATCTACGGGCTTGCCAATACAAAGAAGTCAGTGTGTGGTAGTTCGCACTCCAAATTTACAGTCTTGCACCACACTAAAGCACTAAAGATGACCGTAATTTGCAGGAAAAATGTGTCTAAGAGGAATAATGGTGCAGTGTGAAGCTGGAGTCAACAGCCTTTTAGAGTGCAACCAGGAGGCACTCCTGGAGCTCAATGTAGACCATTCATGTGTAATCAATCCCACTGATGAGTAACACCATGTAGTAGACAGAGCTGCTGTGTCACATGATTGCTGCTGAAGTTGGAATTCCATACAGTTTACATTCTGCTTTCTTCTTTTTCCAAATGCTGTTGTCTTGTTAAGATTATTCATTTTTTTTCCTCTACACAAAGTTCAGCATTTTAAATGTAGCAGTATAAATGCTTCTCTGCACTTTTTTGAGAATGAAGCTCAGCACCTATTTTCACTTTTGTCTTGGGCCCCTTTTAATTCTGCTCTAAAATCCACATCTGTATATGCTGTTTTGAGAAGTTCTAGGTGTTTCTACATGGACCAAGAGCAGAGCAGTAATGAGGAATTATTCCCTGCAAGTTAATCGGCTCTGTTGAAAAACTGATGGCTTTAAATCTGCCTGGGCTAACAGGACTCTACTGATTCTGAGACCTACATACTGTTCTCTACCACAGATATTTATTGGTTCATTAGGATATTGCTCTGAAGCCTTGGCATGTGCTGTGAAACATAGCATGGACATCTTTTGAGTGTCTGACAGAGAATGGAATCATTAAAATGTAGTAAGGAAATACTGGGAAATCCCAGTTTTTTTCCCATTAGCTTTCCCTTTGGCACAAAAGTGGTGAAGTGATGTAAAGAAGCTTACCTATAGCTTCTCTTTGTTTTCAAGTTCTTTAGAAAGTGCAGTCTTGCCACAAGGAACTGCTATCCTGGTTTTGCTACTAAATGCAGTAGAGGTACAAGCAAATCTGCTTCTGTTCCTGACTCTCTCTAGTACCACCTCCTTCAAGAGCTCTCTTTATGCAATAACCTATTTCCCAGTGACTGGAAGGCAAAGTCGGGCTCCTAATGTCTTCTAACATGAGTCTGCTTGTGAACATGTAAAATATTTGTGAGTAGCTCATTTCTACAGATTGTGGTAAGAGGTAACATTCACTCATACTACTTGTCCAGGAACTTCTTCCAAAGTTTGTGCTGAATGGCTCCACTACATCTTTGGTCTCTCATTGCAATTAGCAACTCTTCTACCACACATAATTTAAGAAACATCATTCAGGTAATGTCTACAGAGAAGTCACACAAGTAATGGCAAATAAGAATTAATACCATTATCTGATTGATAGAAAATACCAGATCGTATTTTTCTTTTAGAATGTCCTTATTTGAAGAAAATAATTATACCTATCCCTCCTCTCCCCAAAAATTAAAATAATAAAGCAGAAAAATATATGGAAAAATTAGCCGAAAATGCAACAGACCCTGTTTTCATGGCTTTTCAGAGCCTAAGGCACCAACTAATTTCCTGAAGGCCTCATACCTTTTAATGTTATCTGACTAATAAAAACAGGTTTAATTTTTGCCTAGAACTTTGGACTTTTTATACAAGCATGCTTATCTTTCTGAGAAACTGCAGGTCCAACTTCTGCTAGGATAGCATGCAATTCATAGTGAAGAATTTTTATATTTTGCAAAACAAATGGTGATAATTATTTCTTGTATTAATTAGTCATAAAGAGGTGTACCTGGTTTATAACTCTTAAAATATAGCCCATTAGCTGTTTTGGGCTACACGTATGGGAAAACTTAGATTGAGGCTTCTGTAACTTTGAAGTTACAGAATCTTCTTATTTATAACCAGTAATTTTAGTTTTCTGAATCAATTTATGTACTAGTATATAACTTGTCTTGCCAAACACGTCACTGAAAAAAACAGCAAGAGTGGCAACTTTGCATGAAACGCACACACAGACACTCATTATGAAAAACACAATTTAATATCACTAGGCCTGGAACTGAGACATGATGTACAAAACAATCCTTGTCTCAAATCACTATATTTTCTCTTTATGTAGCTTACTTTACTTTTTACTCTGCTCATATTCTAATAGGAAGGTACCAGAATTTGCCCTGACACCACAATAACAAATACTATTAACGTAAGGAAGGGAGATTTCCAGTACATACCCTTGTGTCATCCAGCCAGTGAATACTTGTATAGTTATTTGTTTGGCTTAAACTTTTTTAGGAGAAGGAGGCTAGAGTGTGCTCTTTGCCGTGGGTCTGCCCCAGCAGATAAATTTTGTGAGGCACAGTAAAAGGAGCTGGATCCAGTATGGAAAAGAGACTTTTTTTGAGAAAGACTGAGAAACCCTGGGGAGAAGCCAGCCAGACTTTTGAAAAGGATAAAAAAGCCTTCCGGACAACCAGACACAACTGGACAAAGTTTGCTGCCACTTAGGAAAGTGGGTCATCTCAAATCAAGCCTGCTGGAACAGACCTGCATGGAAAGACTAATGGGACAGGGGAAGAATTGTGAATAACACTTCTCCGTCTGACGTAGTCAACAAGTATGTTGTATGTCCAGGCTGTGTCAAGCATGGCTTTCAGACTTTCAAAGCTTTTCAGTCTGCTGTGGAAATTTCACTAAAGAAAAAGTAAGTGAGCTCACCTCTGGGTTTTGGATGACTTGAAATCGTGAAAATATTTTTTTTCCATAATCTTTTTGTAATCTATTCGTAAGAGCACTTCCAAATCTGCATCAACTGCATGACCAGTGTGTACTCCTCTAGCACTCAGAAGCAGGAAGGTTTTGAAGCCAAGGGATGCTGTTTTCTGTTTTCATAATTTATTCTTCACTGACAGAAAGTCTCTGAGAATACATGTGGCACTGCATGAGTAATAGCAAGATTTTCATATCCTTCCATGAATTTGTCTGACCTCTTGTTCAAACATGTGCTCAGTGGCTCTGTTGAATAAGAATGTAGGTCTGTAAGTAACAACACGGCAAGTCTTGTTTTGAGTGGAATATCTGTGTTTTCATTTGTTTGAAAGCAACATGAATAACAAACTATTATAAATTAGTGTACTACCATTGTCTCCAGTACAGCTACAGCGGTGTTCCTCAGTGGAAAGTCTTTTCCTTAATCTTAAGGGCAAGAAGACACAGTTCTTCAAATATTCTCAGAGGGCTTTTTTGAACAGTTTTTCCTTTTCTTTGCAAAATCCAGCAAAATTCAATCTTCAACACTAGTCATTCTCTGAATAATAGAAGGATGTAAATTTACCTTGTTTTGCTTCTTCTCTGATTCTCCACATGAGAAGAATTTACTATTATTCTCCAGAAGGTAACATGTTGGTTTTATCTCCTGCTAAGTACACTGCCTAAAAAACTCCCTTTCCAAACATTATTTGGAATATTCCCATCCTTAGCAGCTAGTCAACATACAAAAAAGCTGTATCTCCTCTTCCTGTAATTTTCTAATCTGAAAGCTAATTCTGACATATGCTTCTTTTTATTGCATAGTACAAATATCTTTAACCTTTCCATTCCTTAGAGCAATACCACTTGTGAAATTTTAGTCAATAAACTGTTACTACGTTAACCTTATCAAAAGAAGGGAATATAATAAACACAGTCATGTAACTATATTGTATTATTAGTTATGCAAACATTCTAATAAAAATTATGAAGAATTATTATTATCATAATTTTAGTTATTTTACCAATGCAATTGATGCTTTAATCTGGAGCTGCACTGACATATGTTCTTATCATTTGAAAGTAGAAATGACTGTGAATCAAGTTGCAAACCATTCACTTTTTTTGAAAAGGTATAGCCATTGTGTGTGCACTCTCAAAGGGAAAATATTTAGTTATACATATTATATATTAGAATTCTAGAAATGTAATACTACACTTACTGTTTATGGAGTTTATACACTCTTTCCCACTGAGAGGACATCACCAGTGTTCATGCTTAGTATGATCTTATTAATGAGCAGTGAGCAGGGGGTTAAGGGGTGGTTGGTTGCAAACCACTGGATCGGTTTAAGCTATATTGTGTAAGCCATCATATGCTATTGTTATAGTTTGAGGGGACAGGCAAAATCTTATGGCTTTGCTGCAAGGACCCACAGAGGGAGGGGAGGTGTTTAGGNTCTGCTTGTTCCTGATCGCCACATGGAGCCGGCCTGGAGGAAAGGCCCAACCTTTGTTACCAGCTCGCCACGTGCTCTGTGGGATCCGACTGCATCGGGTGCTGGGAGGGCTTTGGACTCTTTTCCCCATCGGCTTTTGCAGCGGAGGACTTTTCGGGAGCTTGTATCGGTGGTTGTCAGAGTCGGGTTGTATATATATTCTTCTTTTTTTTTCCCACCTGTTACTCCCCCTCCCTGTTCCATTAAATCTGTTATAGTTTTAATTTCCAACTGTTAAGCCTTTATTCCTTATTCCCCTTCCATTTCCCGAGGGGGGTGGAGGGGAGTAGCAGAAGCAAACTCTGTCTCTGAGTTGTGGCTTGCCCTGGCCATTCTAAACCAAGACAGCTATTCACCTTTAGATCAATATTATGAATGAACTGAAACACTGCATGCTTTCAGTTCCTTGTTAAGGTTACTTGCATTCACAAGCAATCACACATGTATCCAGCTGAGCGCCTGTACATACACACAAGTTCCAGATTGTGGCGCATCAAATTAATACCTGATAATTTGACATGTTGGTGGTGTATTAAAATAGCTTGATGCTATTCTATTCAGTTTCTATGTCACAATTTCACATTTCTTCTAAAGAAAGCAGTGAGTGAAATTCCACGTTAATTCGGAAGTGAGCAACTGAAATGGCATGAACCAGGCAGGTTATTGTCCAGAAGCAGTGCTCCCTCAGTCTGCTCCCTCAGGGATGGAAATCCAGGACCCAAGGTGATCTCAGCAGCAGCCATGTTCACCCTAACATGCAGTCCCAAAGGTGGGAGGTCCCATGAGAAGTTGGTGAGATCCACTAAGACTTGTGAGTGCTCTCAGGACCCTGACAGTTAACTTGTTCTGATACTCCTGAAATAATGGGACCATTCTACCAATTAGGTAATGTTGTTTCTCCTGCAAGGAAATTTTTGTGTTATGCTAACAATAGCAAGATTCTGACATGTTCATTCTTCTCATCATATTGAGTGAAATAGTTTGGACATGTGTACCACAGTGAACAGAAAACTGCAGAAAATACACAGTTGAAGAAGGAAGTAATTTTTTTAATTACTTTTTTTTTCCGTTCAGTTGAATTTATGTTCCAATGGAGAGGGTCTGGATTTAGGATGGTGGATTTAGATTTTTGGAGCTCTTCCAAGACATTGTTACCAAAAGAAAACTAAGGAAACTCTTTCACTAAGCTAAGAATAGAGTACACATTTTCAGTCAGATGTTAAGCACTAGTGTGTATGACAAAAGAGGACAGAAGTCTTTCAAGTCCCTGGGTCCGCAGGTCTGGTGACCAGTAATCTGGCAGATCACTGAAGACTTGAGAAAATGGGGCCAGAATACATGGTTCTGATACTAACGATAATATTGGCTCTTCTGCAAATGAAGCTTCATGGCTAAGTTTGAACTAGCTCTAGCTTTTGAATTCCCCGTGATGCTGTCATTGAAAAATAATATTACCCAGTTTTGCAGCAACAAAAGTGAAGATGTGCCAGGGCTACTGTGGCACTACAATAGAGCTTAAGTACTTAGGCAGAATTTTTTATCTGGTGTTTAGCTACTGTACACTCTCTTGAAAAACATAGAGCCTCTGGTTTAAAAAATTAATAAAACCACAGCTACCTGTGACAGTACTTTTTACCTCTTCTGTCATTATTGCCCCCAAAAGAAAGATACAACCCAGCTATTTTTATCTGGAAGATTATTTCCCTCAAACTCTGGGTTCAGTTGTCTACATTTTGTTTAGCTTTTTTGACATTTCTGAGAGAGACCTATCTTCAAAGGGTAAAATCAGCAGACCAGAGAATCAAGTATTAATAATGGATACAGCACAGAAATGATTTAAGATGAAAGCTGTGTTTGAATTCGGAGGAGACTAGAATAACCTAAGAATGAGGATTTTGCTCATGCTCTACTGTTAGAAAACCTCCGTTTCCACTGAAGACAAGATCTTCCAGAGATTGCAGACTTTTTTTTCCAGGTGCTCAGTTATCTTATATTTACTTCTTCATTTTTTTCCCTTAGAAAAAAAAAAAAAGTTCAATTTCAATTTATCATTTAGATAAAAGATCTAGACTCCAGCATGTTGTACAATTTTATGAATGAGAGTGTCATTATTTTGATGTCTAAAAAGGGAAATTAACTGCTTTGGAAGTCTGTCTGCCATTGTGACTGCTGAGCTCTTCAGCAATTCTGACCCTCTGAGAATAACCTGAGTACTCCCATCTCAAAAAAGATAAAATATATGTAGAGAAAACATTCACAGAATGGCTTATATATTTTATTTTTTTTTTTGGCTTATATGTGTTCCACTAGATCTGGGAGCTTTTCAAATTCCAGAGAACTAAATGTTTCCAAGCAATTTTGTGTATTAGCATAATTCTGGGGAGGAAAAGCATCTCTTAATATTTCCTATGACAAACACAAATTAATCCAAGGCCAACAGAGGAAAAGCTGAGGTGCAAGGCATCTGTTAAAGCCTGGACTGCTTCAGGCATGACAGTACACTCTTGCTGGATCAATTAACTGGACTAGCCATGTGAAAATAGTTGGTAGAAAGCACACAGATGAATAAGTTCTTTAATTTTTCATACAGCTACAAGCAGGAAAATAATCATAAGAGACAGAGTATACAGCCAAGCTTGGCTACATAGGCAGACTTAGAAGAAGAACAAAGGTTTCTGCCAACTCAAGCAGAAATGCTACAGGAATGAACAGATCTGAGGGAACTACTCCAGGTTTTGTTCCACTTCACAAATGAACAATTCATCACTGAAATGGTTCATTCTTTAGTTTTTCTTCTTCCTTTGCACAAAATCCCATACACCAGAAACACATGGACTCACCAATCTTGGGCTGGCAAACACTGATTTCCTTCCAAAATGACTAGGGTCCTTTACCTCAACATCAGCTTTGGCATGTAAGCCAGCAGAAGGCATGCTTATTTCATCAGAAGTTTATTTAAAAAGACAAGGGAGAACAGTAGTTTTAATAAATCTGTGCTTGTATAGAATGCCCTGCATTGTCTGGGTTTGTTTGCTTATTGTGCTTATTTCCCTTACTGGTGTAAGAGACATTACACTTGTTACCATCTCAGACATAAGTCCTTTCAAAAGTGGCTACAGACCTCTAGTGCTTCAGATGCTGGTTAAATGGCCCACAGAGATGAAGAGCCTGCTTTTCAAGATTTGATACTAAAGTGTTTTTCGGTTGTGTTTTTTGTTTGTTTACTTTACATCAGCTTGTGAATACTCAGCATCTTCATAAGTCAGGCCATGGGTAATTCATTGTAAAATCCGAAGCACCAAGAGTTAATTTAAATTTGTAAACTTTATATATGAGGGCTATGCACAGGACTATGCAGTGAGTTCGGGTCAACAGCTGGTTCAGAAATCAGGAGGGCTGAGTTTTTATTTTTAGTGTCTGACCAACTACCACACAGAGTTTTCTGCAGGTGAATTAAATGAACCTACTGTTCCTCAGCCCAATACATCCTCAATAAGAGAGATCCTTACCTGTTACAAAGAAAAATAAAGACCATCTGTTTCTATGTATGACCAACATGGACCACTCACAGTGCAGTGAAATGAGATAGTTGTTCACTATCCTGTGTCACCTGCTCTAAACCTGAAATGAAAAGAGCATTTGACTGGGTCCTGCTACAATAAGGACAAAGCAGTAAGTCGGCAAGTCCTCCTAGGGAGGACAGCATTGACTTTCCAACTGTATTGACTCCTGAAAATTAGGCATTTGCCTGGAAATATTTGTCTTAGAGGACAGCTTGACTGATGAGTGAAAAGGACCTACAGCCTAATCCTGAAGGAAGAGAATTAATGGAATTCCACCACGGCATTAGAGATGGGACCTCGAGTGGTGAGAAACTAGAAATGCTGCTGAAAATGTTTTGCAGTGGTGCCACCTCCTGAAGCTATGAGGTCTGACAAACAGCTGTAAACCTAAACGATAAGAAAGAAAAGTGACTGGGATTCTTTGAAAGGAGGACATGTATTAGCACCAGTAGGAACACAGGGCTTAAGACAGGGGTCACCGTTTGGACCAGTATGATGCTGTCACCTATCCTTGACACCCATCAGAGCTCCTTCTGATGTCATGCTTCAGAAGGGCAAATAGCTTGAGCCTGCAGAAAGATGAGGATGCAAATCCCACTACTTGACAGCCCAAGAATGAGGGCAACATGCTTCTGTTTGCATGGATTATAGGATTATAACAGAGACAGCAGAACAGAAAGCTCCATTCTTATTTCATTTGCCCTGCAGAAGGAACAGGGAAGCTGAGAAGTGCTAAACTCATGCTTACAGTGGTGGAGGTAATACTTCCATACAATGCATGTTCAGTTGCCACTGCAAGTGCTTTCCAGTCATGTCAGGCACAAACTGCACTGCCCTGAACTTTGTAACAAGTCAGTAATATTGAGCACAAGTTTTGTAGTATTTTCTGTTAGAAATCCTGAAATGTCTATCCATAAACAGATACTAAAAACTGTACTTCTCACACACACTCAATAATACTATGGCACCAGTATTTGCAGACTCATGATACTTTTGTGAAGACAGGTACCTGGAGGAAGATACTTTGCTTTATTAGTCTTTTGAACAGTCACATGCCCAAACTGTGTTCCTGGAAAACAACTGCAACTCCTGAGGCAAATATTAACTAAGATGTTATATTAATTATTTGACAATCTCCATCTGTTGACTTTACACTACTGCGTTATTCCACAAGTGGTATTTACACAAGATATTTCAGGACTTTAAGCCAAGTCAAGTCTAGATAAGACTTACTGAACATGTGCTACGGTTTGAGGGGGCACAGGCCAAAATTTATGGTATCAATATGAGCACCTAGAGAGAGGGTGGTGTTTAAGATCCCGAGGGATCTGGAGGGAGCGGGGGAAAGGGTGAGGGTGTAGAACAGAGAGGGGTCTGTATTCCCTCCTGTTTCCTGCCATACCCCATAAAAGTCAGGAGGGCGGGAAGTCTGCCCCTTCCTGCACCCTTCTTCCTTGCTGCTTTGCTGCACTTGGAGGCTTAGAGAAAGGCTCCTGCTCTTTGTTATCAGCTCACCATGTGCTCTGCAAGATCCAAATCCATCAGGTACTGGGAAGACTGTTGGACCCTTTCCAGTGTTGTCTCTGCCACGAGGGGCTTTTGAGCACTTATATCAGTGATCGTTGAGACTGCGTATTTGTACATTTGTTCCTTCTCCCATGTGTTACTATCCCTTCCTTGTTCTGTTAAACCTGTCATAGTTTTAACTTCCCTTTATAGTTTTAATTTCACTTTTATCTTCCCCTGGGAGGGTGAAGGGGAGTAACAGAGAGCAATTCTGATCTCTGGGTTTTGGGTTTGCCCAGATGACTAAACCGAGACAATATGATACAAAAAATAAAACAGATTCTCCATGTAGAAACAGTAAGTAGTCTGGATACATTTGGCCAGGTGGGGTTTGTTTGAGTATGGAGTCTCTTGGTTGGGTAATGAGAGGAGGTCATTCATCCTCAGCTACTAGTTGTTGATCAGAAACCATACATATTCTCTGAGTAGTGATCATATTCTGAATAGCGATCATACTTTCAGATCCTGAAATACAAGATTCTGTACACTAATTTACTGGATTTATGTTTTTTTGGTTTTTTTAAGCAGATTTTCACAGTTTTACAAAGACTACTTTACCTAAAAATCAGTTCTGTAGAAAGATAATGTTCTTTATGTTCTTGAATGGTTTGTGTTTTTTATTTAAATGTTATTTTTTCAGCCTATATTTAGTGAAAACTCTGAGTCCTATGGATGGTTAGTCATACAGGTCTACTGTTTACTCACTATACTCTCTTATGTGCATTTAGGATGCAATTTACCCCTGCAGGGAGAGTCAGTTAGAGTTTTATGCAATGCTACAATGATGAATAAACCTTATGCATTTGTCTGCAAAGTTTCCATTTCAAAGATGCAAAATAGAAAGTGAGATATGTAGAAACTTGGAATTATTTTTTGGAACACAATAAAAACATTTAGCATTGAAAAGTAAAGTAATTGTTTTGCAAACTGTGTTGCTTGTGTAAGTCTATAATTACTCTGTTAACATGACGTGTTTATAAGTCAGTTGCAGCATAAGCACATCATTCCTTATGTGTGGAAATCTGCCAACTGAAATACAGGCTACTGTTGGCAGCCTAACTACTGCATGTTAAAGACATAAATTTGTCAGCTCAAACAGGTGCTGTAGCCTGTGACCTTGACATCTAATTCATACCCTTGTCAAGTGTATTAGATTTCATAGGCAAAGTGTAAATCAGCTGGCTACATCTGGTGTTTTAAGTGAGCTCCATCTCTTAAAGCAGGCATTTTGCACTTAAATTCCAACAAATAAAATTGTACCTGTAGCCTGTAATGTCTTTCTGTGTGTGATAGGGAGTAAGGAATCCCCTTTTTTATTTTTGAGGAGACTGAAGAAAGAACATTTCTGAAAAGCATTGACTGGGTGGGCACTTTCTAGCGTTACACAGGGATACACTATTGCTGCCACAAGATGCGTGTAACTGAAACCTTTATGTTCCTCTGTGCCTCAGACTGAAACCACACGTGATTATCACTATTACTTTTGTTGTTCCTGGACTCCTGAAAAAAGATTAAATTAATTCAGTTCTGTCTGTTTTTTGGGACTGCAGGCTGCTGGTCATAGAGACATAAAAGCTGTCAAACTGCCTGATTATTTTCAGGATGCTGTATTCCTAAATGATTTTGTTAAGCTTCAGAAATCTAGTCAGTCTTTCTCACCTGACAGTCCTATCAGTTACCTTTAAGTAAGAAATAAAGCAAATTTGGATGCTGCCACGGCTGGCAGTGAAACGCTGGACAGAACAGCTCTCCCATGCCTGGTACCTGAAAGTGCACTCTTTCTCCACCAAGCAGTTTATTAGGTCACCAACTGAGATACTGAGATGACAAGAGCAGTAATCAATCCAGGCAATTTTAACTTAAATAGTTAGAATATAGCAAAGGTTCAAGCAAACAAAATAAGATGCTTCTCTGAGAATTTAAAATCTAGATCTGAGTAAGAATCTTGCAAATAGATGAAGAAGCAATAGAAAAGGGACAATTTCCTGCTGGTGAAGATGACTGAATATCTTGCCTGTGAAAACACACATTCACTTTCCTCACAGCTTCTTAATCCTCTAAGGAATCATAAGAAAATAAATAAAGGAAATTTTTATTCCAACCCTACATAATAAGCTTATTCCAAATATATACAGGACAGTTTTCTGGGTGGTTCCTGTGCTCATTCTACACACTGAATGCATGATTCAGGACTGCTGCAAAGACCATACACTACCAGTTACGCGTGAGTAACCTCCTTTTCCACTGAAAACAATGTATGGAAAGCACAGTAACAGGAAAACTGCCATTTGCGATAAAGAAGAAATTCAGCAGTGAGATGCCAGTGGTTTGTCATTTGATCTAACCTTCACACTACAGTTACTTTGTTTTTCATGTCTCAGTTGCTGTTTAAGTCATAATGGCTAGCTAAAAGCTATTTAAGGGGGAGAGAAAAGCCAACCATTAAAACAGCATTTTGAGGAATAGCGGGGGAGAGTGGCTGATGACCTGTGTCAGAATCTGCTGTGTGGAAGGAATCTTTCATAACAAAAGAAGTGTGGATATTTACTGAATATTAATTTGCTCTTTGCCTCACCAGCTAAACAAAGCTAACTGAGACTTTCTATTGTTCCTTTGATCAAAAAATGTGAGAACCATGCCTTTTCCTCCTCCTTTTCCTTTTGTCCTTCTATTTGCCATGTGACCTAATCACCATACAAACTTGGGGTTGAATATTTCGACATTTGAATATTACATGAAGGATAAAGACTAAGAGTTTGTGATTGCTTATGATGAGAGTTGGATTTACACAGCAGTTTGTCAGTCCTTCCCTCATTTAGGATCTCTCACTCAGGCAAGGAATTGACAAACTCATTTATATTCAACCCTGTTTGCCAAATTGCATGGTATCTTTGAGTTGGCAGGTGGGTGTTGTCCAGGCACATGCTTACCCCATGCCTGCGCACATTTTCTACAGAATTAACAGTTAAGACAGAAGTAGCTCTTATGTCTCCACTACTTCACACTAATGCAGAGACATCTAGAAAAAATCTCTCCACATCTGCCTTGAATTGATGCAAAGCACATTGTTTGTACCAGTTTTAGTGTGAACCTCAATTTCTTCTCTCACCATAGCTGAGAAAATCTTTCATATGTAAACTGATGCCTCAGGGACCTCTTTCTGTGCAGCAGCCCAGCAGAATGAGTCTCCAGCACAAAACTTCACGAAAGTCAGCCTTCAAGAATAGAAATATTTACTCTCAAATTTAATATGAATTTCACAGTGATTTTAAATCCTTTAAATCTTTTGCAGGCCTCACCAGCTAAGAAATACATGTAGCATGACCTTACCAAGTCAGCACAAATTAATTAACAAAGCAGTGAATTATTTGTGAAAAAAAGCTACTGCCTAGAGCTTCCCTATCTGACGGTCTGGAGCCTCCTTGTATGAACTAACCCACATGCTACTGCTTTTTATTGCAATACACTGCAGTCCTGCTTATCTGACAGGGTTTGGTGAAGAAGTGCACCTTAAAGGTATATAACCCCGTAACTCTCCTGTGCTATCGGAATAAACCGCTACTGCCCTGACCACAGCTAAGCTGAATTCCTCTTATTTCTGTGACCATAGGATGGTAGAAAATTTCTCTCTTTGAAACTTAAAATCAGTCCAAATTTTATAAAGCCCAGATTTCACAGCCTTCCTCAAGCGGACGTCCTGATGAAGCCTAATGAACATTTAGCTGAAGACTATTGCTCATAGCTTTCCAATTAGTTTCTTCTAATGATGCTAGCTTTGTAAGAATAAATTAACGGATGTGTAAGAATGGAAGCTGTAAAATATCAATTTTATCTGTCTTCAGTTCCCAAAGAGTTATGCTATGATTCAAAAGAATTTCAGCTTAAGAAAATCCTAGTTTCTGCTGGGAAATATGGATAGTGTTTTACATGGCTCTCAAAGGAATACTGTGGTGAAAAACTATGACATCTCAATTCTGTATTATTTTACTTTTTGTGCGCAGTTGTCTGCAAGTGATCACTTATTTAAACGAAAAGGAAGACACTTTCTACTGTCATGGCCTCATTAATCTTCCCTGTTTACTGACAGTTTGATTGTGGATAGTTAAGGAAAAACGTAGGAATTCTGCTGCTTTGCCTTTCCTCTACCTTTTTTTTTTTCAGTAAGAGAGAAGGAGGCTAAATCTAACACTTCTATAACCCAATGGGAATTACACACCTCCAGGAAAGCATCTGTGGCACAGTAACAACCGGGATTGTCTTCTAACATGCAGCGTGCTTCCTTCCTGAGTGATCCTTAAGCCAGAGTTGTCAGTCAGAATACTTCAGCCCCTGTGGGAAAATCTGATTTCCCACCACTAATGCAGTGCTATCCTGCAACCCTGAAAATTTCCATTCACTAAACAGTAGCAAAGCTTCATTATTTTCTTCTTTGTTCTTGTTATAAAAATGTAGCTCACATATGGCGTGGGAGGGAAATGCTACAGAGTGCATTTAGAGGACATACATTGTTGAATTAGAATTGTCACTGAAAGTACATTTTAAAAGTCACTGAAAACAGAGGAAACCTCTGTCAACTAAAGCATTAGATACTGATCTGGTTTGATTCAGACAGAAGCATTGTAATAGTCACAAGTGCAGATAAAATATTCTTTATCTTAAATTTCTGTCTCTGTAACCACAATTATCAAGGTGGTTTTTATGATCTTCTCTATTAGCAACAGCATCTGGCCTCTACCTCTTGACTACCAAGATTTTTCATGTGCTATAAGCAAGCTGTAGATTTCTAAGGTTTGTTTTGTCGGCTCCATCGTCCTATGTGTGCTGCCATTTGGCACACACAACCAAGCAGATATCAAGCTTACTTTCATGAGACATTGTTCTAGTTCCTGTCCTTGCTACACACTCATGAAGCCACCTGAGCTCTTTTTTTGTTTATTTTTGTTTTGGTTTGGTTTTGGTTTTTTTTTTGTTTTGTTTTTGTTCTAAATTTGATGCAAAAAGTTAGGACAGATTTTTAAAAATTCATTTTTATGTAAAATGAACTCATAATACTTTGTAAGATACTCCACAGGGCTGTTAGTTCTGTGGATGAGAAATCTGTAGTTTGTCCCTCTGAACAGCAAAGCAGAGTAATAAAAATACACTGCTAAAAATGCAAGTTCTTTAAATGCCCAAACATACCAGCTGTATGTCTAGGCATGCCATACTGAAGATTTTAAATACAAAACAAAGCTTTCCGTGGCTAAGTGGTTGTCCTTGAGTATGAAACAGACATGGTTTTGCTTTTTGACATTGACCTGCTGTACACGAAAAACATGTTGTATTCAACATACAGAATTGTTTGACTTTGGTGAGAGATAACAGATGGAAAAATTCTCTTTTCACATTTTTATTTTGGTTTGGGGTTTGTTTTGTATTCTTCCATCACAGCTAGGGCTGAAGCCAAAACTGTTGGAGAGGAGACTGATTGAGGATAAGTACACACTAGAGGCAACGGAAGTCCCAGCCTGAGCAGGGTGTCTGGGTGACAGCTGAAGGAGCTGCACAGTGTGCCTGTTGGGCTTGGTCTTGGCAGACTAGGATTACCTGGGGACAGGCTGTTTTAAAGTCTCTGGAGTAGAGGAAGCCTGGAAAGGTAAACTGCTCCTCAAAATCTGGCCTGCAAAGAAATACCTTGTTAAACAGATGGTAAGAACAGAGTGCATATGCTGTGCCATGGGTATAATGGATGGAGGAAATAGTGGTAAGGCTGCCCATGTCGGTTCTGGTCCAGCTTAAAACAAGAACTAGAGCAGGGTTTGTTTCAGTACACAAGAACAACATGTCTCGGCAAATTTTCAGCTACCTGCACTGTGTTTGCTGGCTTTAAATCCCTTTTTTACAGTAATTTAAATGACTGAAATATTTTCTTCATCGACAAATAACAAAATTCACTGCAAAAGTCCCTGTTCTGCTTAACCAGTCATGCATTAAATTAAAGGCTTCATAAATCTTTTTAAATTTCACATCTAAAACGTATGGAAGGAGAGATGCTTTTGCTCTTAACAGTTAAGAGCTAATTATAATAAATGTATATGGCAAGGTAGAGAAGAAAATTTTATGATACATTTGTTTTTCATGTTTCCCCAATTAATCATCCACGAATTCAGCCCTACCTCTTGCCTACTTGAGCATTTCCCCCAAAATTACTCTCAGTTTCCAGACCCCTCAGTAGAATCCAAGAGCTACAGTTTTGAACACCACAGTCTTAGAATAGATGTATCTTTTAATCAGCTTGGTCAAACAGGAGCTAGATTAACCCCTCTGAGAAGGGTGGTCCTCTAGCAGATGGCTGCTGGTCTTAAGCCAGACATCCAGAAGGTCAAAAGCTGAAAATACACTTCTTTGAGGAAAAGAAAAGCTTAACTTTTTCCTGGGAACTATGTCACTTTTTGCAAGTTGTGGAAGAGCCCATACTAGCCTTCCTCACATTATGGCATATTAATGTCTAGAAAATAAATTTTAGATCATCATTTTGAAACAATTTATAGAAATTAATTTCAATTTTTCTTTTTGTCTGAGCCCTGCTCAGTGGGGTTTATGCTGAGAGCACTGTTTTATGGCAGAATATAAGATAGATCTAAGACTTAGTGACAGGTTTGGGAAGACTTTTTTCTGCTGTATGTGGCTTGTGAAAAATGTTGGTTGGTTGGTTGTGATGAGGATAAACTTTCTGTCAGTATTTCATAGAAGCAACTTAAGTAAGGGTAGTTAGCACTTGAGTATATTACAATCATGGAAGTGGGACTTTTTAAAAATACATTGTTATTTAGGCAAGGAAAGCTGTGAAGTTTCAGGGGCTGGGAGCAGATGGGTGTGTTTTTCTGCTCTCTAACTACCCAGTTAATGTCAGATCATGGAACGGAGCTGGGACTTGCTTCTAGCATGCTAGATTCCCCCAGAATCTCATGGGTTGCTAGCCCTTATAACCCAGTGTATGGGTTTGCCCCCTTCATTGCTACCTCTGGACTCCTCAAAATGCACTTGACCACTTGTGGTGTTCTGCTGCTCTCCCCTGCACTTCTCTTTTGCTGACAGAAGGAAAGGTACTGTATAGACATGAAATGAAGTTGCTGGATTACATGATAAAAGCTTCTCTGTACATCGCCAAAGGAGTGCAGAGACACATTAGTGGTAGGGGGACCCCAAATAATACCCCGTCCTGGCTGCTCCTAAGCTCCTCACAGAAGTCACGAGCCTATCATAGACCTGTCTCAATAAGTACAAGATCAAGGCAGACAAGCCAGTGAGTAGGCGAGGTAGTCTAGGAAAGGCAGTGAGTGGATCACCACAAGCCAGCTATGGGGTGAGAGTCTCTGCGTGTCTCTAGGGGTAATCACAGAATTACAGAATCAC
>VZRW01000089.1:0-23165 GCA_013398125.1 Aegotheles bennettii
CAGGTTAGGAAGTCTCCTGGTAAAGTCCTTAACCCAGGCCTCAGGGATGCAGCAGATGTCCCTATAAGAAAGGTCCATTCTGCATATGAGACCCTCTGTTGCCTTTAGAAAGGAGTCTTCCACAACTACAACCTGCCTTTTCTTCCTCACGGATGTGGTCCTGATGTGGGGGGGTAGGCCTTCCTGACCCTGGGAACTCTGCTGGTGCAGAGGAACCTCCACCCCCATCATCCATTGACTGTTCTTCCAGAGCCTTGTACCTATTGTTCAGAGGCACCTGGGTGGGTTTGGAGGGTTTGGAGTGGTTTCACCTGTCACCCCTAGCATGGACTTTTATCGACTCATTCCCTTCCTGAGAGCCACTGCCTTCAATTTGGTAATCTGGAGTAGCCTGCTGTGGCTCCCAGAAAGGGAGGCCAGAGCCTGGTCCCAAATCTTTGCTTCATATGAGTTTGTCCTCATATTCTTTTCAGCCCATTATTTACCTCCTTTATCTTTTATTCATGCATTTCCTTCTGCAGAATTATAGGGGCCCATACTCTTTGTGATTTCTACTCTTCCTTGTATTGTTATGCTTGCGAATTTGTTGAGCACGGGTTTTGCTTATGCCTGGCAGTTGAGTGTAGGTGATATAAACTATGTAGTCTCATCCTGTGTTCCTAGCTGCATGCAGGGAAGACTGCTGAAGCACTATCCTTGAAACAGCTGTATCCTTTGTTTTTCTCCAGAAGAAGAACTGGGTCTTGTGGTATTTGTTTGTTGCAGATGTCAGTCATTTTTATACAGTTTGGCGATACAGAGGCCTATCATTTTGTCAGCAACTTGATTATAACTTTTGAAAAGTAACTTCTTGAAAACAGCATCTTTCTGTGTTACAAGTGTGTCCAGAACTCTTCTAGGAAATCATTGATTTATTTTAGCTGGATGCTGCTGAAATATGTTACTGTAGTGTATGAGGCAGCCTGTGTACATTATGGTAAAGATGCAGATTGTTCTTTTTGGATTTCCCTCTTACCCAAGCACAGTGATTTTGCAGCTGTTTTGGTGCAACCTAGGGAACATGCAGCTGCTGAATATGTTATCTTTCATGTCTAAGAACTGGAGTCATTGTTGGTTTTAATTTTGGATCTTTTTTCCTATGATGCGCTCAGTTTCCAATTTCATGTACCAACGTATAACCTGTTTCAAACTCCATGTTCAGTCCTGAGCATAGACGAAGAGAGAGCAAACTCAAGTCTGTGGCAGAGATTTTACTTCTTTGCCTGATGTACACTATCCTTTCTAACTCTGAAAACAGTGTTTCAGGATTCCTGGCCATTATTACACACGTGTGTCTGATTGTAAGATTTTAAGGTATTGTAGTGATGCCCACAGACAACCCTAACAAAACCAAACTGAACAACAATTGTAAAAGAGACAGTTATGGAAAAGTAAAGTTTTTACTTCTCAATCAGCAACACCAATAGGTTTTTCACAATCTGAATGAAAATGGGTTTGGTTACATCACCATAGATTCCAAGGAACAGGTGTCACTGTCCATGGACAGTTAGCAGTAATTGGTATGTCCGAGGCAGCCCCAGGAGAGCCAGGATTAGACACACAGTCACTGAGATAGAGCTGTGCTCTTGCCTGTGTAGCTGGTTCAGCCAGCTCCAGACGAAGGTCCAAGGTAGGGCCAATACTATCAGATAAGCCCCATGTTTCTGCTTTGGAAGCAGGTGCTTTCCAGCACTGTTAATCCATTGTCAGCTACTACACCTAAATTCACAAGCATGACGAGAACTCTTCTGGTGTAGCAAACCATGCCACAAAACTCGAAGCTTCACTGCATTTCTGATAACACTTCTGTTGTTACTCTGAGAAAACCCCATCAGATTTTGTCAAGGTTAAACTTAATTTCTGCCTAGAAAGAACTAAAAAAAAAAATTTCTGCTGAACCTTATCCTGTGATAAGATATAGGAACGAACCTTTAAATATTTTTTCTGTAATTCTGAAGAATTTAATGAAGAAAAAGGGATTATTTTTCTCCTGAATGGATTGCAGCCCAAAAAGGAGAGATTTTGTGGCAAAATCAGACTAGACTGGGGTCCTTGTTACAGGGATTTGTCCTACATTTTAGAGATCATAATTCCTTTGCCAAAGTTTAAAATTTTGCTGCAAATTTTTCTGAAGATTTAAAGGCCAAAGCAGCTACAGTGATTTCTCAGGAGAGTTGCTTAACACCCCCAAACACTTTGCTCAGATGTTTTTGCTGTTCACCCACTGAAGCATGAACTCTTTCCACTGGGAGAAAGCCCAAGACGTGTGAAGGTGCTGCAACTTATGATGGGGTTTATTTTCCTACTGACTTGTCTCAGGACAGACCTGGATCCTGAATCCAAAAGAACGGTAAAGAAGAAGGCAATTGAACTCATTTAAAGGTCAGCTGACTAGACTAAACTATTCCACACTGGCACACTAAAAAATAATTCCATCAACTGAGCTGCTGCCTACTTTTTCCTCTGAAGACCTTCACTTCCATCATGCAATATGGGTTGAATTGCCACCTGTTACCAGATTTCAGCCAGTTTAGGGCAAAACATGAAGCTGAATCAGGGACCTGGTTATAATTCCCTGAATTATATTTCTCAGTAGAAGATTCTGGTGCTGCAGTCAGTCTCTGGGACTGCTTTAACATGTCAGCTAAGGAGAACCACCTACAGTACCTCCTGAACCTACTCCTCCTATCATCTCATTGACATTAATGTAGGGACATGGCAGTGGAATACCTTTCTGAGAGGCTGTCACAGAGAGTGAGAGGCTGACTCATTCTTCAGAAGCTCAGAACCCGTTTCACCTAGAAATACACTGCACACATCATATGCTAACAAATAATTCAAGAATACTTCAATGGTTTCCACCTGTGGCTTGAAGGGAGTGACTGATGGTGGAGAGTAGAACAGAGGTAAGTAAAGGGGATGTGGATTTTGTAAGTGTCCTGTCAGGGATGATGGATGTTGTAAGAACATTTTGCCTTTTATTGCACATACTTATCTGGCGGTTCTGCTTTTTGTTGCAGAGTGCGCTGAAAAGTGAAGTCTTGCGTGTAACTCTAAAAGCTGCCCTTTTTCTTAATGCTGCCTATATTTTGTCTGCAGGTAAGGGTCTACTGCCCAGCAAAAGGGAACTGAATTTTGTTTTTCTTCAGAAGAAACTTCATGCAGTTTTAGTAGATATAACAGCAGGGGGACTAATTGCATTCACTAGAATCAAACATAAATAAACAGTTCTTAAGGAAAATTCTAGGCTGCAAAGATTACCTGCGAAAGTAGTCCTCTTTCCAGCCTCGATGGTGGCATTGTCCTAGGTGAAGGAAATTAAGGACCCTAGTAACCAAAACTCGCTTTTTTTTCCCAGCAGAAATTATATTTAAGAGTTGGGAGACTTTTTTTTAGACTTCTTTTTCTGTTATTTGCATGTGTATGCTAAAAAGCCAATAATCTTTGAAGGGCAAACATCTCCATCAGAGGTAGAAGAAAACTATATGAGGTTATTATCTCATCACAGTGTTAAACAGGACAGCTTCTTGGAGTTCTGAAAAGAGAAGCTGACAAAGAGTTATAGTGTGTCATACTGTTCTGTGGGACTGAATGTGATATTCTGAAACACGAGGTTATGGTTTGTGTGCCAGTGGGAACCTGAATGAGGAAACCATTCATTCTTCAATGAGATCATGTTCCCCTGTTCCTCATATACCTTACAGAGGAGACATGTAGGCAAATAAATGGTTACTAGTAGACATGCACTTTTTGTTCAAGGCTTCTGCACTCCTGAGTTTGGGCAGAGCTTTTTATTATAATTACAGTTATATATAAAACATTGTGCAAAGATTATTTACCACTGTTCCTACTCCTTTATGGTATCTCTCACAAAGCCTATGCTCTATACACAGACCTACGCCTTGAGAAGCTGAGAAATAAAATTGTAATTAAAAGCAAGAAGTAAACAATTGCTTGGCTATGAATAAAGGTCTGTTGTATTTCATTTGTGGCTGGGATAAGACTCCCTTGGGATTACTCCAGTCCTCAAAATACAGTTTTCTTATCATATTCAAGACATCTCACTAGATTCCTTGTTAAATGGAAAGATTGAATTTCATTTGGATTCTCAGTCTACCCTGACCTTTTAAAGTAAACCAAAATAAAAAGCACAGGAAGAATCTGACACCGTAAGGGTATGCCATATTTGGGCCAGCAGGTGATATTCCTTAATATTTGTAGTGACCATTAATCTTTCATTTCTCTGCATTGTTTACTCCAATATCAGAGACATTAGACAAACCAAAACAATTCCGAACTCTCTGAAATCTGTAAAATTTTATACCCCTTTTGCTTTTTTTTTCTGACAAAGAATAATTATTTTCTTTCAAAGATCAAAGCCTGATACCCTGTGTGGGTATAGCACAAAGCGCTACATCTCCCCAGACTGTTAAGTAATTATTTCTGCTCTTCAACTGCCAGGCATAATCAGTTAGACATTCTTACAGACTTTGATGGCTATGGAAGATGTTAATGACAATGATATCTCTTCCAGGTTATGACTAGGTTGCCATATGACATGATTTCATAAGTTTATTTTGGGTTTTGTCCTGCTTGTGCTGAAATCTGTTATAGTTTTGGCATGGATTTTAATAAAAACAAAACTAGTCATTCTTTGTATTTCATGACAAGGCTGAAAAAACACATTTCTGAAGGCAGAGACCAAAGCATTTAATGGTAAATGATAGCAGATTCATCACCAGTTTAGACACTTGAAATATGGCAGTCCACTTTGAAAAGTTACAAACCCCATTGCCTACCATCATTCTTCGCAGAGGATCTATTGCATCTGCCTGTCAGTTTGTATGTAACTTGAATCTCTTGACACAAGGAAAAGGTAAAATAAAACGCTGTGTAAAAATCACTGTGGACTTGCAATGTACCCAAATATGATATTCCAGTTCAAAGAATGGTGTTTGAACCAGACTACAGTTACTGACAAACATGTTATTAATGATCAGCCATCAAATGTTTTTGATTAAAAAGAGAAATCCTGTAGCACTAGATAAGGCTGTCTCTCTTTTTTTCCTTATGCTATAGTGGAGGTACTTAGAGAAAGGTGAACTGCTTTTTAAAAAGATTAATTACCCCTGCACTATATTTATATCCTCTCTGGACACCAAGAAAAAAGAGAAGCTGACTTGACTTGATAGTATTTTATCTATAAAGAACACAGAAAGGAACTCCTCCATTACAGGAGCTAAGTGAATAATATGTAATGCCACATGAAGCATTGCACTGAGAATCCCAGCTATGTTTCAGTCATTTGTATGACCACTTAAGGGAAAAAAAATAATTTGGTCCTGTTTTTCTTAACTAGAAGCATTTTGAATGCTTTGAATTAAGTATGTAATGGGGCAATGTTCCATAGACCCCAGACATAAGTGCCAGCTTTTCAAAGGTGTTTAGATGTTTTAGGAGACAGGTAGATAGATGCTTCTGAACTTTTCAGATACACTAAGACAAGTTAGAAGCTGGAGACCTAGGATAATTTGATGCCAGATGTCTATCTTGCTTAGACTTGTTTGAAAATCCCAGTGAGTCATCAGTCACATGCTTAAATCCCTGGACCCATTTATAAGACTGTTCCAGTCTTTCCAACCAGAGCCCAGAGCTCATGCCAGGTTGGGTATTCACAGTTGTGTGCCCTTGAACATGGTGTCTGCTTTTGTCCTATGACTATTAAGCTCAGCTCAGATTTTGTGTGTCAGCGGTGGTCTGACCCTTTTACATGTGACTTTGTGTCCTCTGGTGTTTCAGGTCCATGATACTGGATACAGTCCTTGCTAGCTCATGTGTTCTGGGTTCTCACCTTTAGTTCTCTAGCCAGGTGTCTCTCCCAGCATATGTTTCAATATGTGAAATTCATTCTCCTCATCCAGCAGGCAAGGCAGATCTAGGTGGATATCATCAGTTATGAGGAAAAAATTAAGGGGAGAGGGTTCAACTTGTGTAGACCTTCTGAAGGTAGATCTGGCATTGAACCTACTCTGCATATGTGGTTGGTTTGTACATACTGGTGGGCTGAGGTCCTCCAAGGGTGTAAGGCTGCAGTGCATGAACAGACAAACTGCACATCTGCTGCAGCCTCTGGACAAAAACTTTGATTATTGTGGCTTGGAAAGTGGCTGAATTGCCAGTGATAAGACGCACCATGAGCCGAAACCTCCCATACTGCTGAGGATGGTAAGGTAGAGGTGAAGGTCATGTCCCTCTTATCCTTGTGCCTGTAATCAGGCAGATAAAGATCAAACTGCATCATACACAATAAAGATGCCAGCCATGCATGAAGAGCCATAATTACAGACCTCTGTGCCTGGGCAGAATTCAGTCATACTTCTACTCTTCCAAAATGATTCTGGCAAAGGACCGATGTGTCAGAGAAGGAATGAATGTCACCTTTTCTTGTAGCTGCTGGTTGCAGCAACAGAATGCTGGAGACGAATATATTCGCTGAAGTTGTTTTTTCCATATGAAGTAGAGTGTTTTTTCTTGAGTTACACTTCTTTGGCTGAGTCAAGCAGCTCCTGCAAGGACTGGATGTATTCATGCTCAGGCTCTGATCCTGCAATCTGATCTAACTGGAGGAGTTACGTCTTGTGCTAAGATGAAAAGCCCTCACAGGATCTCTGCCTAGGTTAAAAGGTCTGCCAAGGTAGAACTGATTGCAGAACTGGAACCAATAGCTGAAAACCAAAACTGACTCAGAATAAAACAGGTAGGAAAAAAACCCCAACAGTCTTCAGAGGACCTGGAAAACCCACTGTGCTCACAGGAAAATAATTTTTCAAAGCTTTGTTCCAACAAACTTTTTTCAGAGTTTTCTACATTTTCAAACAGACTTAATGGTTTTTATTACAATTTTTCCAGTTTTAACTTGGGCAGTATTCCCCAAACTGTAGACGAAGCTGCAACCTGAGAAGTTATTTTCCCTCTGCAAAATGGTTTGCAAATTTTCGTTGTGTAAGGAGTTGTAGGCAATCCTGAGGTGGTTTGCAGAGAATATGATAAATTTGCAAGACATACTGTACTTAGAGAAAAAAGATGGAAAAGTTCCTCCACGCTTATTTTCTCCCCCATTTATAATCATTAGGCTTTAAATGCCCCATACATCTCTGTCATTTAGATAAGAAGCATTGATTGCTTAACTGCTGCACAGACATTTCATACACCTGGTTTTAGATGACGTTTCAGGGGTAGAAAGAGAAGGAAGTACTGTAAAAAGTGTTCACAGTTTGCAATGTCAAACTTTATTACATGAAGTCATAAACAACCCCAATTAGTAGTAAGTAGGTTCATAGCCAGGGTTTTAGGCCAACTCTGGCTTCATTAAATGTTTCCTGCATTTCAGCGAGGCATTGGGATATATAAACTGAGCCCTGATTTATAATAAAACACAGTAAAGTTTTAGAAAAGCTTTGCTTTTCCTTCTGATTGGTTTCTTGTCAAGGTTCAGCAAAGCCTGAGGAAGGGGTTAAGTAGCGGTCTTGAGGGACCACTTGACATCTGCTACACTTGTGACTTTTTGATCTTGTTTTTTTTCCCTTGCTTTGAGAGATGCCCTACAGTAAAGGCCATGTGTGCCTATGTGTGTTTCCCAGAGATGGTCAGGGCTGGGAGGGGCACAGCGGCCAGGGGAGCAAAGAAAACAGCTCCTGATGACAGATCAAATGAAGGCAAAAAAAGGAGGAGAAGGGGGATTACATGCTCTGTAATCATGATAATGGGAAGGAAAACACTGAGGGTCTCAAGTGTGAAAGCCTTTGTCCAGAGGAATGTAAGCGTCAAGGATGTTTTGATATTATAAACCAAAACTTTACCCCAACACCCAGGAGAACAATGTTTTCCTCCTCCTTCATATGCAATTGGCCAGCCCTGGACCGTTTTCTGCTTCTTGGGCACCGCAGGCAGCCAGGGGAAGGCCAGGGGCTCTGTTGTGGCCCTCGGGTCCTGGCAGAGGTCTGAGCACCCTGCAAGGTGGGCTGGGAGCTCAAGGCCGGCAGTAGGAGGCTACCCATCTCATGGAGAAAGCCATCAAGCTGGCCTCCTGTGCTAAGCAATTTGGAGGGTGATATCTAACTTTTCTTAAACTTCTGTCTCCCAGCCGTTTTTCCCCCACAGCCTCTCAATGGCCCCACCAACTTGTGACTTCATTAGTTAAAAAAATGTTGTTTACAAGTAGTGAGTTCAGCTACTAGGTGGGTGAACGTTGTCACAGGGGCTGCTACTAGCAGCATGGGAACTCCTGCCCTGGAGGCACCAGCTTTGCAGCATGGGCACTGAGGTCTCTGAGACCCATGAGGAGGCTTCAGTGCATGGAACAGCCTCTGTCACACATGGCCTCCGGTCACCAAGGTGGCAGTCTTTCCCTGGTGGGGCTGTATTTCCTGAGATGCTGCCAAGTGTGTTGGTGCCAGGCAGCCATTGAGCGTCCATGGACAGTGACCGGAAGAAAGGGATACTAGTTTGCTCACTGAGCCTCCCACATCTTCTTAGGTCACTTTTTCATCTTGTGTACTTCCCTGGGGGAAAAGGAGGGCTGACTTGCTTCCTCAGGCAAGTCTTTTGTTTATCATGACATTTTGTGAATGAACAGCCTGTTTAACCCATGGTTTACCCATTTCTCTTGAAGGCTTTTTTCTCCTTTTTTGCCTTTTGCTGACTGACCTTCACTGCCAAACTATACCTCAGTGATGAACTCAGTCAAGCACTAGTGCCTAGACTTCCACAAGCATGCGTGTTTGAAATGGCACTTAGGTTTTAACCCAACAGCATGGCTTGGTCTCCAAACCCAACATTATGATTTAAAAGATAAGGGGCAATAAGGCCACCTTTGTCTGAGTGGAAGGGTCAATTTCCTTCTGGTGATCCCAACTTCTTCTTTGGAACAGCTATATCCCAGGAACTGGTGTACCACAGTTTCTTGTAACTTGGAATTTCCCCAGCCCTCATTGCCGCAGCTGTGATAGTCATGCAAAAACTGCTGGCCCATGTGCCAGCATCTGGAAGTTGTATGGGGACAAGCTCGAACAAGAAGTCACCCTGCTTTCATGTGCCACGGCTTCTGCAAAGCTGGGGTCTCCAGTGAGGACTTAAACTAATCTTGCATAGTTTATGAGTGAAAATCCATTTACAATGAGAATGACCCCCACTGACCAAAAGTTTAAACAAATGCCCTCCGTACACATTTCCTACAGTGGTGATCAAGTTCCATATGTATGATGTAAGCGGGCCTCAAACAAGCCTCTCACCTACACACGGAATAGAAATCATTTGCAAAGAAAACCAAAATGACAGCCATATGCACGGGACATTTTATACGCTATGGACAGGCTTGCAGACCCCAAGTAGGAGGATCTTCTGATCTGAGGATGCAATTGAAAACAGGTGCCCGACACACTGCACATAAAAAAGTATACAGGCAATTTGGGAGCTCTCCAGAGATTCTTTCAACTGCTGAAAATATGGAGAAAACTTCCCATCCCCCGATCCTGTGCTTCCCCTCTAATTCCCCTGCTCCCACTCCTTCCAGAAACAGAGCAAACTACCAGGCCATGGTGATGCTGCCCCATTTAGTAAAAGAAAATGTGAAAAAGATTAAGAAGGATCCATCAAAATGTCAGCATGATCTTGAACTGCTGGAAAAGAAGCATTTTTTTATTCAAGCGTCTGTCACAAAGACCTGGGTGACTTTGTTTTGCAAGTGAAAGCCTTTGACTATGACCCAGGCGTGCTTCCTGTGCCCAACTCCTATTTAGCAAATAAACTAAAAGTACTGCCCATGTTTATGGTAAACACCTGATTGGGTTCTACTAAAAAAAATGTTTACAGCTGGATAATGCTGGACCAGATTAGGTTTCCTTTTTATTTGTTGTCACTAAATGCTCCTGATATTTTTGAGCTCTAAAGCTCGTTAAGTGGATGTTTTAAAATGGTGCAACAGACAACGCAGCTGTATTTCATTTGTAGATAATTGATGCAATACATGTAATAACCCAACTAGATATGTTGACTCATGAGCTAATTTAGGTGTAGATGTTACAGCACTTGTGCATCTGGAAATGTTGCCATCACACAAATCAGTTGCAGATTAATGGAGTCAGGTCCCCGTCTGCACTAGGAAGAGATAAAAGGCCACAGTCATATATAAAAACAAGTTTTAAAGAGTTATTGTTAGTTTAAACAATATTTGAAAATATTTTCCCAACCACAATGCATACTGTAATATGAACCTGGAATCGCTTGACTATATGGTGATTTGGCAATTTTATATATAGTGGATTCATAAAGCTGATAACATGGGTAAGGAGAAGGGAGCATGACCTAATATTTAGAAGGTGAGACAGAGGTGAACATTTCTACCCTTACTATTTGCTCTGATACTGAGTGATAGCAGCAGATCTGTTCAGGTCTGTTTACTGGTGTGGATTCTGGGGTAATGTCATTTAATACCTACTATAGAAGGCAGTACTGGAGCCAGAGGGATCTAGGATCTCTTTTCACCTTTACTTGTTACTGGCACTCCATGATCCATTTGCCTCATCTGTGAAAGGGAATAAAAATCTGTATGAATTTTCTGAATATTTTTTGTAATCTGTGGTGGAAAACAAACAAATATACAATCCTGAAGTACTATTATAATTATTCTTATGATTGACAACATAACAACATTTAAATACTGACTGTGTACAAATGTATTCCTGACCATGAGCCTGCAAGTCACTTTGTATATGCCTCTATATGTATTGCAGTGAACTTGACACTTGTGATCAGTAGTCCTGATGATAATTAATGAATAGATCAATAACTAGTTTCAGGATGAACAGGAAAAGTAGGACTGGGCTCCTGTGAATTTATGCCTCTAAACTGGGTTGTCTAATGTCTTCTGAACTGTAAACTCTGACCAAGGGTTTTCCTCTCTTTAGAATGTTCATAGTATGTTTCACTCATGTGGACTCCTTGAGGACAAATGGAGGTGAGTGCAGACTCTGCCTCCTTGCTTTCTCCTCTCTGTTTGATGGTCTTTTTCCAGAAAATGAATGCAAATATTTTGCACTATGTCTTCTGCACATAAAAAACTGACAAGCAATCAAATTACCAGAACTCAGAGGTACAAACAGGCAGATGAACAGGTTTCACACACATTTCCTCAGTAAGCAGGCTAAAAACTGTTTCCTTGACTTGTTTCTACTGATTCAACTGTCTTTGTTGTATTTGCTTTCTGCCTAATGATGCTTGTTTCAGTAACCATTTGGAAGGACTAAATTGGAAGTAGAAGTGACTTAGACAACAGGTTTCAAGATTTATTTTTTTTTATGAGCCCATTATAGGAAATAATTTGGGATCTCTGAATGTTATTTTCCAGGAAATGAAATCACAGCTTTGAAAGTGTCAGTTCAGACTGAGTATTTCTAGACTGGCAAGAAAATGCTAACCAGTCTTTTCTTGTGAAATGGAGATGTTTCTACTTATGGTATCTGATTCAGCAATTTCACAGCTATGGATCTAATGCAATCTATCCATGGTTTTAGGGCATCCAATTTCAGTCGCTCCTAAAGAATATTGTTATGAGTTTATTATGCAGTTTATAATATTTTCACTGTGAACACAGGAAAAGGTAACTGTTGGCTGGAAAGGAGATATAGGAAATTAGGATTAATATTAATATTAATAATCCACAGAGTGATATATATGAATGTATATACCTAAACATGTATTTGGACTACATTGCTTACTTTGATATTATTGACTTGTGTTTGGGTTAGTGGAATTTCTAATTCAGTATGTCTATTTAATTGCTGATTGCTAGTAGAATGAGTAGAAAACCTTGTATGGAGTGGAGGAGTACACTTTGGGATTAGACACTTTTAAAGTGTAAATAAATGGCCATATATGAGCTATTATTTGAGGAAATCCTGCTTCTTTGACTATCACCAAATGAATGTGGCTTTATAATAAGTAACATGTGGAAAGGACAACAGACAGCAAAGCTATCCCATTCCATCCATGGGACTATTGTAGATTTGTTTCTCACATTTCTTTGCAGTCTGAAGAAAACAGGGTTTTCCTTGTGTATTCCATCTTAGTTTAAGACAGACATGAGTACAGATTCTTATTGTTTTATAACCTCTTTTTTCTTCAATCTTGTTCCTCCTGTTTAATATAAGCAACACTTTGACTGAAGTATGTTGCCTAATTTTTGCTATATTCATTGCTGTCTATATGGTTTGAGAAGGAAAAGCAGCATTTGCTGAAGTCCAGCTCTACTCATTGAGAATGCTTAGCTGACCAACAGGATGAAGCATGGGAGCTGAGATTTGAAGAAGCACTCAAGAGAGGTCAAAAGGGTGGATAAAACTGTGAGTTATAGATATGCAGCAACTGGCCTTAACCTGAAACCATGTTAGGATGAGTGGTGTGTGTAGAATCACATCAGTTCCAGAACATGGAGTTCAACTCTGTGATGCTTCAAAGCAATGGTTTCTATTTCAATGCAAATTTGACAATGATAGATGTTAATCACGCTCCTTAATGAAGAAGGAGAGACATAAAAGTGAGTAGTGTGGCATATGAATTTCATAAAATAGAAAAAAACACATGCAGTAGATATACTTAACTGCTCAGGAAACCAATCAACACTGCTAAAATGTGGCTACATGGTAGCATACAATAGTTCAAAGTTATCGGAGTTCGCAGTGGAAACAAGAAGGTCTCAGTTCTACAAAAATTCCAACAGGGAATTTTACATCTTCGGGAAAAATAGAGCAGGGCCTCTGAACTGAGATAGCCTTATTGATAACAAAAGTGTCAAGAAAAGAAAATATTAAGTTCTGAAAGGGATTTTTTTTTTTTTCATTAACCACTGTTGAGGTAAAAAAAATATTTGCTTTAACCTGGATCCTGAGAGGCTTTAATTTACTTGCCTAATTTCAGACATAAGTAGTCTTACTGACTTCAGACAAAGGGCAGTCCTGCTGAGATCAGTGGTGGTACTCACATATGTAACACTGAGCACATGCATGCGTCTTTTCAGCACCCAAATCTCAAACGCCTACCAGGGAAATAAATACACCTGGAAATAAGTATCAAAATGCAAAGAGAAATTTTTTTTCACAGCCTGAGATGAGTATTCAGGAAATGGACTCAATAGCTCATTTGTGATACATTTTATCGCTTCTGAAATGTGTAAGTGGAATCGCTTGTGGAAAATGCAGGAACATTACAGTCCAAGGTGTTGGGAAATTACAGCCTATGAGTGTCCATCTCTCACCAATCATGCGTTAGCTGGGATCATCAAAGATTTCCCAGACGTCCTTGTGAGACGGATTGTAGGTGAAGTTGAACTTTTATAGGCTCAGAAATTTGTCCAAGGTTCTAATTTTATTTCAATATGAACTCATGTTACGTCTGTTGAAAATTCTTCTGACAGTCTCATACATGTAATTTATGACATTTCCTATCAAGATGTTTAGCTGAATTAGAAACACTTGTGAAGAAGCCCGTCTGCAGACAGTTAAAAAGCATTTTTGTGGCAGAGGAGAGGGCTGTTGAGGCAACAAAGGCGAGCTCATCTTACTTTTATTCCGGTGGCTGTTGATCAAGCAATTGCACCATAAACTGTTTACAGCTGTGGCTTTTGTTACGGTGACAAGGAATGTGTTTAAGGATAGACAGAAAGCTATGCTGTGTGTTAGTTCACAATGACCGTGCAGTTTACACATTAAACAGCCCAAAACATATTTCTGCAACTTCCAGTCTTCTCGATGAAGTGGCGCTGATTTGTTCTCTCTTCTTTGTTAATTGTTTTACTGAGTTGGTTACCTGTATGTCTGTCTCATTTTCCCAGCCTAACATCATTGAGACCATGATGATGATATGCCTTCTGTTTCACAGGTTTCATTTTAGGCATGCAACATGTTCTATTGAAACAGATAAGACTAAAATGAAAGGTGCTCATAGGTTTGAAGGGCATTATTTTTTACCCAGTGTGGGGAATGTACTTGCTCCATCTGTCACATTGAAGGAGAGAATTTTAATTGTTAAAATTCATCTACCTGAACATTTTTTAAGATCAGATGACTTACTTGGATATGAAGACCATAGATTCAGCTTTCTGATTTTACAGTTTCCTTACAGTTTTGTTTTGTACTTGTCTTTGGAGGTAATTTCACCAGGAAATGATAAGAACTGGCTTCCTTGGAAGGCCAAATCATTGCTTGCCTTCAAGTTGCCCTTGCCTGGGTGCAGAAGCGAGGGTGCAGATACTCATGTGGAAACAGCCCTTTTGCCCCTTCTGTGTTACATGGGTGAACAATGGGACACAGGCCAAATTGATTTCATGTTTAGCTGTCTAAAACACACCTATATGTTGTGAGTTGGTAGTCCACTCTGCCTTCATGGTTAGTAGATAAGCAGCTCCAGAGATTGCCTGTCTTGAGGTGAGATTTACTGCCCTCTTGAGGTATTTATCTTTCTCCTTCAAGAACAGAGGGAGCTTAAAAGATCTAGTGCCCTCGTGTAGGAATTTTGTACCAACAACTACCAGCTGACACACCTTGTCACACGAAGGAATACAGTCTGCACTCCTTGGGAAAACAAACCAAACCAAAACAACAATTTATGCACAAACATCTTAGAAGCTGTAGAAAAAAGTGGCCAAATTAGCCCAGACCAATCTGGGTTCTTCTGTTACGATGTGGCGACATGGCATTCCTATATGTGATGATGTGCCACCTCGTGGTGGCATACTCTTAACTGTTTCCAACAAATGATTCAGGTTACACAGAATACATGCTCATCTGTTGGATGGCTGAAAATGGAGGGCCATCTGGTGAGCAACCTAAGCACAACTGACAGCCATGTTGTTGGTGCTGCCGTTTGAGAAAGCAGGGCGTAGGCTTAAGGCTGCAGAAAGGTATGAAATGTTGCAAGTTAAACTGTTGGTAACATATTCTGACACCCTGGCCAATAGGAAGAATGTTGCTGATGCTCAAGAACCAATTAAATGTTGAATATGACTGCAAGCGCTGTATATAAGGTGGCAGCTGTGCCAGAATAAACGACTTCACACTGATTATATTAGTCGTGGTGTGCTGTCCCTCCCTCCGTCATCGTGACACTCATCCTTATTAGAATACCAGTGACCTGCACTGCCTCTACAGACTTCAGGAGCCGGGTCTTCGGGGAAAGACAGTCAAACACAATGAGCTGCAATAAATGGGCTCCTGGCCAAATTTGCTTATAATGTTAGTAATTTCAGTGTTCCTGAAGCTGATAAGACTAGTTTCAGTCTGGCTCTTGTCTCATGCTCTGCTGGATTAATACCTGAGAACATTACTTTCAATATCTGTTAGTTGGTGTTGTCTGGGTTTATTCCACCGGAGTTATAAAGCCAGCAGTCATGCTGGATGGTGCTTTCCCAGAACTCAGCTCTTAGAAGGCCCACAACATTACCACTAAAATCTCAAAAGTGTTTTGAAAATTATATGGTCACCAGGGTGGTAGTAGCTTATTGAGGTGAAGCAAGTTGCTACATCCTTCTGCAGAAGACTCTATTGTCTCTGATATTTCTGCTTTTGGTTTTCTGCTGTTTTCAGAGTTTATTTCAAAGTACATTCTCAGACTAAAAACTTGATATTTTAACTCAGCTTTTTTTTAGAGAGGTAGTTTAGTTTACACTGTTTACCTGCAGTCATATGTGTCTGATCTTTGACATCAGATGAGTTACACACTATTTATGCTGGAGATAAACTTGCTGTTTATACTTTTTTCTCTATCAGGTATTAACACATTAAATTGGAGAGTGAAGATACATTTTTGGTGAACTAAAATAAGGAAGTAATTAGTTAAAAAAACCCTATTAGGATCCCTAATTAGTACCCCTTAGATAAAAAAAAATGCTTGCAGATAAATGTAGAGGAAAGAGACTATGAAATAAAGATATCATGGGAACCTTACACTAATCAGAATCTTCTGTGACTGCCTTATTAAGATACTTGCTTCAAGAATAAAACATATGGTGGAACCCTCAAGGAGATAGGCCCGTTAGCTCACCACCAGCAGAAGTGTAAAATGCTCCCAGTTCCTTCAAGGATTTAAGTAATGTTTAGGGTGTTTCATTCAATAGCAAACATGGTGATTTGTGAAGCACGACTAATGTGTCCCTGGAAAGTTCCAGCATGAAATAAGACTAGGTGTGAAAGCCTGTCAGAGTCCAAAGAGATATGATTTAAGGAGAAGCACTCCCTGAAAATGTGAGGATGAGTGTTACTAACTTAATCCATATGATACCTCCTCCCAAATGTATGGTAGAAAGGCATGAAGCAGACATTAGTCATTGTCTATAGGTGATATTTCTTCCATGAATTTATCAGCAAGGGTTGCCATGCTGTATTTAAACATTTGTACAATAGATTAATGTGCAAAGATGAAAAGTAAAGTTATCCTATGTCTATGTGCAGATGCACACTGGCTTGGAAAATTTAAAAAGGCACTTTTTATATTATAAATGTGACTCTGTGGTCTTACACAGTGATAGAAATTACTGAAAGCTACGTGTCTGGGCAGATATGGAAGGGCAAGACAGTAGTTTTCTGACACTGGTGTTATTACATGAATGAGTAGATGCATGACATGATTTTCTGTTGTTTTTCATTTTCTTTTGAAGCCTGAGGGTTGCCAGAAGCAGGATGCAGTCTGGTCAGAGTTTGCTTTGATGATTCTAAATTTTCTGCTATCAGCACAAAAAACCACCATATATAACACTTATAATTTAATCTAAGATCAAGATGTACAGGATATATTTGTATAAGCACAGAAAAAAAAGACATCCTCCATTCAGCGTACAGTCTTGGGAGACAAGTAAAACTGGGAAGAGCTTAGAAATCACCCAGTTAATTCCTTTAACATGGCACAGGATCACTCCAAAGGTAAACTGCAAGGCCCAGTTTTGGTAGTGAAAGACATATGGGATATTAGTTCATGGGACAACTGACAGAATATGTTCTGTTTTCTGGAACATAGTATGGGATGCACTAGGGAACTTTCTGGTTTGTAAGGTTGCCACTACATCTGGGACAGAAGTACATGAAAAAGGGATAGAGAAGAGCAAGAGGGAGACTTAGCTCAGCTGTGTAAGTTCTTGTCTGCTCCCTATTACACTTAGTCTGTCTGACAGGAAGAAAGATGACTGAGAAACAAGCCTGACATAGTTCTGTAAAGGTAGGTGTGGTCAGAGAAGGTGGGCAAGAAACAGCTATCTATTGCACTGACTCAGTGCCCTTCTGATGAGTCATATGAATTGCTACTACTGCACAATTGAATGAAATGTTCTTCTGTCAGCTCCTGCTTCAGCTAATGTGGCTTACTCAAGGCAAAAACACAAATCGGTTCCTTTCAAGAAGCACAGGTAGGTACTAGGAAATCTTCATGGAAATTGTGAAATGATGTGTTCCTCTGTTCTAACTAATACTAAAAGTTTGAATCCCAAATAAAGCTTCTAAATAAGTCACAAATGCAATAGACAAAAGGGTCCTGGTTATAACAAGTCAGTGTCTTGCATAGTTTTTAGAGCTAAAGCAAGTTTGTATTGGAGTAGATGAACTTCCTTAAAGTACAAACCACAGGCATTTCAAAGTAAATATAAACTCTTCCTTTTGCTACTCTTTCTCATACAATCTGCAAAAATCAAACTCACTGCAGTCTTCTTAAAAATAGAAAAATCAAACTCAAGCACTTACAGCATGTCAAATCTTAGACCTCACTGGTGCCTCCTTGCCTGGAATTTGATATCTTTCTAATCCAAGAGTCTAATGATTTCTTTGTGGATAGTGAAATAGCACCTTGGCAGTCGTATTTTCCTCTGTCCTCTGTGTGCTGTTTTCTTTGGTATTGTAATTTTATTTGTTTTAAAGTAAAGAGCAACTGAACCAAGCTATGCAGCACCGTCTCGGCAATTTGCAGCCTCACAGATCTCAGTGCGAAAGACAGTGGCTGTGTGGAATCAGCTATATTCAGGAATATATTAATAGTGTGCATGTCTCACTGTGCAGAGAGACAGGAATAGATATAACACCTGCTTCTTCACTCACTGATGTTTCCTTGTTTTATGTAGCTGGAATAATTTCACCTAGAATGATGAATTGAGCTGCTATGTTGAGTCAAGCTGTAACTGTGTTACATTTTACTATCTTGTGATTCAGTCTGGGCACGTGAATTTGGTAAAATGTGAGTGAAAGGATGTAGTATTTTTATTGTAGAAGAAAAAACTTCAGATTTTAAGAGAATATTCATAATGTATTGAACAGGGTACATGTTGTCAGGTTACCTTGACATCTGATTTTCCTTGAAATTTTGTTCTGAATTAAAGAGCTGTAAAAGTAAATACACTGTTTCTATCAGGCAACCACAGGTTGCTTACCTTTGAGAGTGGTACAGCAAACACAGTGAAAATATTTTATAAAAACAAGAAGGTGTAATGAGCTTCTCCTGAAATGGGACTATAGTGACCATGGTATTTTTTAAATGTTAAATACAGCAGAAACAATTCCCAAGGATTCAAAAGTAAATTTTTTCCTTGTGGGTCATATTTGAACTGATGCCTCTGTAAGTTATTAAGAGGCACTGCACAGGCCAAGGTGTGAACTATGAAATTTGAGATTTATTCTTTGTGACCATTATGGCCTGATAGCATTTCTTCAAAAAAAAAAGGGCCAGCTACTAATTCACTGAAGTATGAATGCACAGGCATGTTGCTAATGCAATCTTCTTCTGCTTTTTGAATGCACTTCTATTCCTCATCATTACTTACATCTTGTAACAGTGATATCTACAGTGTAATAATGTGCTGGCTGAAAAAAATACTTGACTTTATTTGCTTTTAACCAGGTATCTTGTTCCTGCGCTATGCAAAAAACCCCAGTGAATAAATGTTCCCCAAACAATTCTTCAAACAATTCACAATATTTACTATTGGACCTGGGCAATCTCCTCCCTTCAGAATTCCCTCTTTCCACCAAGGAGTCTGAGCATATATAGTTTTTCCTTGTACGGAAGCTGTCCCATGTCTTTGATCATACTTGTTGCTGTTTTCAGGCTCTGCATCTTGAGACACAAACAGCAGTTTTAACAAAAGGACATCTTTCTTGAGGGGATCCCCTCCTCTCCCTCTCCCTCTNCTCTCTCTTCCTCAGCAGGTGAATAACGTCAGGTCACAACAAACTGCTAATAAGTTCCACCTTGGTTCTAACTGAGCACTGGTGGGTTTCGATTTCCTCCTCATCTACATGCTGGACCAAATAAACAGCGTTTCTTGTGTGTGGTTAATGTTTAAGGCCTCATCATGTATATGGCCCTGAAAGATATATTTTTATAGGTAAGCACCTCATAAAATATTTTTCTGAAGACATTTATCAAGACATACTTTGAAAAACTGTAAGGAGAGGGGAAGGAGAAGGCGGGGAAAGCACAACATGTGCTTTTCAGCTGTCACAAAGCCCTGCAGCAGTAGCCTTCATGTGAGAGACGACACTATGCATATTACAACAGGGAATCAAAAGATTTATACTCAGCACTCCATATATATGACTCTCTACGGCATCATTTTGAAAGGGTGATTATTGGTTTGACATGAGGGAATATTTTACATGATATGCTCAGACTTCGCTATGTACATAGCAATAATCACCTGATGTTGCTTTTTCTTATTGCGTGGCTTTTAATAATAAATATTTATAATAATGATAGTTAGGTTCTTCAAAATTAACTCATTTGTTTTCCAAGAACCCCCAGGGGCTAGTATTTATCACTTGACGTGAATGCTCCCTGCTCCTCTCCCTCTGCTTACACATGCATATAAAAGAAGTGCAGACATATGGGAAGTGCTTTACTTAATTTGATGGCAGCTCTGTTTATTATTATCTCCCTGAGCTGTGGTATTTGTAGTTCAGTTGTTGAGCAATTATTAAACCAGAAGTCGTAGGTCCCTTGTTAGGCTTCTCCTTGGAATATCCCATTTTCTGTCCTCTGAAGGTTCAATGTGTTCAAAAGCAACGCACTGAGTGCAGAAAAGATGACAAACAGTAATGCTTAAATTCTTGTTTAAGTCAAGGGTTGGAGCACCCATTGAGTTTAGATGGGACCAGTTTGTAAATATATTCTTTATACCTGTGTTTAGAAAGCAGCTTTTCCTAACTAGGGTCTTTCAGCATATGCAAAGTGGAAGGAAGTGGAGAAGAATGGCCACAAACAGACTAGTCGAGGACTTACTTCCATGAAAAAGAAATATCTGCAAAAAAGTTGCCTTATTCTGCTAATTTGAGGTACAAAAAATGGAATAGTTTCTACTCAACCTTTCTTTCCCCATACAATTAACCTTATGGATGAACAAGATGATTTAGGATAAAAAAAGACTGGGCTCAACTGGAGATATTTTGTGAATTAATGGTTTCAGTAATATTTTTTTCTAAACTTTTGCACTTTATGCTTTTTTTTTCTTTCATCTTATTGTTCAAATAAAACAAGTCAGCTGTTCTGAAATGCCACCTGAAAGATGAAGTGCAGAAGTACATGTAAGCAAGGGTCTAAGTTTGCCAGAAACTGACAACAGTAGATTAAAACCTGTCCAGTTTCCTGCAGCTACTTCTGTAAAAGACCCGGCTGGTAAAGCCCAGACTTACAGAAGAAATGACATGTACCCCAGCTGTGACCGGATTTTCACTGAGTGAAGTTGTGGGCATGCAAGACTCCTGCTGCTTTAGCTGCCATGCCCTCCCCCATCCACACAGCCTGCAGTAAGTGTTATTTCTTGATCCCAGCAAGCAGAGAGCAATGGGAAGTCTTTTGACTTGCTTCCTTCTCATCCCACACTCTGCTTATTCTAGTTCTTACAGACTTTTGGCCTTGCCTTGAGACAGCCTAGCTCATTGAAGAAGACTGTCCTCACCTGATAACAGTTGTCAAAGCATTTTTCTTCTCCCTGCTATCTTCAGCAAAAATAATCTAGACTAAATCACTAGCTCCTTTTGTTCAAAACCCAGAAACAGCTTTTCTGGAAGCTCTGTGGGACAAGCATGAAGTGCAAATCAGTTATGACCTGTTACTAGGAATCTTCTCAGGTCAGCAATCAATATTAGGAAAGGAAATAACTATAGGACCAAATCTGACATACCATTTCCTGTGTACCTGTATCCTGTGATACAAATAGAATTAAATACAAGCTCTTCTTTCCCACCTCCCTTTCCTTCTATGTACCTTTGTGTCCTTGGATATTTTTTTACTATATGTATTTCCTTCTTATTTTTCTTCCTTTTTCCCTTGCATCTCTATTTTTGTCATGCCTTTTGCAGTTTTCTGTATCTTTCTTGTAAAGTTACTATGCTCTCCTCTTTTACAATCCCTCCAATCTTTTGTCATCTGCTTGAGAGTTCCCACCAGTAACACAGTTGTCTTGTTCGCTTGCTTCCTGGCAGGTATGTCCTGTGCTGCCCTTCTTTTGCTGTGCCAAATCAACTGGGTGGTGTTGACACCAATCTGTAATTTGGCTGCAGGATGTTTCTTCTGTCTGCCAGCTTTGAGGAAGGAGTTGATGAGCCAAGCAGTAGGAACAACTCCAGTTCAGGCCAGAAGAGTCCTGTGGTCCCCCAGGTTTTGTTAATTATCCCATGATCCCATAGGTGAAACTGACCCTGAGGGTAGAGGCCAGCAGCATTCTTTGCACGAGACATTACACACTTGACTGGCCAGCTAGCAAGTGAGTTATGAGCAGTGCTGGCCACAGCAAGTGCTTTTCAGGGCAAGATGCTGAAGTCTCAGCAGATAGTTTGGGATATATGCTGACATAGCTGAGCTCAGATGATCCAGGAGTCAGTGATACAGAGCCTCTTTAAACAATGCTGTAACCCAACAGCACATGCTTGGGTGCAAATTTGAACCAAGCATTGAGCCTTGCTGTGTTCCCCTGCGAACTAATTATGCAGCAGCTTGCAAGTAACAGGGAGTTTCTTTTTTTTCCAGGTGGATCAGACACAAATATGCTCAGAAATGGTAACAAATCTCCTCAGCTGCGTGCACGTGTTCTTCCAGGCTACTGAGTTGGTTCAATATTTCGTTCCCTGCAAGAACAAAGCAGCTGGAATAGAAACCTACCACCGACACCAAAGTACCTTGAATCTCATACAGCTTCACTTTGAACTCAAGATCACAATGATGAGCATGTTCCTAAATCCATTGCCATACTTTTGCAACATTCACTCTCCTGCACTTATGAAAATATACTGTGTTATGCGGACAAACATGAACTTCACAAGCAAGCATTCTTTTTGCCTTAAGTTCTGGGAACAGAAGTTATGAAGCAGAACCTTCCACGATGCAAGTGCCTCTGAATATAAAGTCTCATTTGCATTTCTCTTTACTAGAGTAGTGCTGTTGGTTTTGATGCCATCACTGATAGCACAGACATGGTTTCCCAAGACTATTTTCCAAGAAGAGGATCATTATAGAGTAGACATATCGGCTGCCAATTTGTAGGTGATGGTACTTTGCTTCTGCTCCCATCTCATAGCTATATTAAGTCCAGGTGATTTATAGGAAATAAGATACTTTACCCTCTGCAGCCAGACCACTTTCAGTTCCTCTATCAAGACAATAGCCTTTCCAATGAAAATAACTATTTGCAATGAAAAGCCATCTGCTTTGGCTTGCACAACAAAGGTGAAGCATGTGCCCTTGGTGAAGACTTTTCCATGATAGCCCTGAGCTTTGCAGAATGTACCCATTGAACTTAAAACCTGCAGATTTGTTAATTTGATTCTCTAGGAAGGGATGAGGAAGTGTGGAAGTGGAAGACCACTGAGAAGGTGTGGTCTAGAAGATCAGGCAGTGAGGTGGATTGTGAACTGGTTGAAAGGAAGAAGTCAGAGAGTTGTGGTCAATGGGATGGAATCTAGTTGGAGGGCTGTGACTAGTGGAGTCCCCCAGGGGTTGGTACTGGGACCTGTACTATTCAATATTTTCATCAACGACCTGGGTGAGGGAACAGAGTGTACCCTCAGCAAGTTTGCTGATGACACAGAACTGGGAGGGGTGGCTGA
>VZRW01000089.1:23492-53281 GCA_013398125.1 Aegotheles bennettii
ACCTCATTAATGTTTATAAATCTGTAAAGGGTGAGGGTCAGGAGGATGGAAACAGGCTCTTCTCAGTGATGTCCAGTGATAGGGCAAGGGGTAATGGGTGCAAGTTGGAACACAGGAGGTTCCAGGTGAACATAAGGAAGAACTTTTTCACTGTAAGAGTGACAGAGCACTGGAACAGGCTGCCCAGAGAGGTTGTGGAGTCTCCTTCTCTGGAGACATTCAAAACCCGCCTGGATGCATTCCTGTGTGACCTGCTTTAGGTTGTCCTGCTCTGGCAGGGGGGTTGCACTACATGATCTTTTGAGGTCCCTTCCTACCTTTAACATTCTGTGATTCTGTGATTCTGTGAATGCTGCTGTGGCTTGCATTCCCAGCAGCCATATTGATTTTAGTTGCACTGAAACATGCTCAAATAAAGAATAGACACAGGACAAAAGTTGTAATTGCCTATCTAAGAGGTGTTTCACATTGAAAGTAATCTGAGGGGAGATTACTTAGGAGACTTAAGTGCAGCCACTCAATGTCCCATGCTCCTGCTCCAGCAGAAGGCACCACAAGCACTCCTTACACTTGAGTACATGTGATTGAAATTGCCAAGAGCAAGTAGCAAAGCCTGAATTCAATTCTTGTCTAGTGAAGAAAGGGGGAAGGGAATTCCCAATGCATTGCTTTATTTTCTGAATTGACATGCATACTCTGATAAATAAATAGTTTCAGAACATCCTTTAAGATCAGAGATTTTGCTTCTGCTGGAGAAAGACCTCCTGAACCTCACAAGATTTGTTGCTAGGCTGGAATCTACCACACAAGAGCTCCTTCCGTTTAATCAGTTTGTGCTGCAGGTGGAAGGTTGCACTTGAATGCATTTGAATACTTTTTTTCTACTGTTGAACAGAGCTCTAGGTGTAATACAGTAACCCCATATATAATATATGTATGCTGGCTCATTTCTACTTACACAGTACTCTCAGTAAAGTTTCTCCTTTTGCAAATGAGATGCTCAGATTAATGTATTATATAAGCTGTTTTTTTTTTTTTCTCTCTGACTTTTTGTATTTTCTCTTGCAAAACCCCCACATTTTGGCATTTCACTGTATTTCTTTTGTAAACCTTTAAAGCAGCAGCTGTGCTTACTATAAGCATGACATGATACAAAAACATATTGTTCCTTAAAAAAAATGGAGACCAAGATTGAAAAAGGGTGAAAAAGAAAGAGAGAGGCCAGGACCTCTTCTCTTTGGTCAGGCACAGACCATCCTAGGACTCCTTCTGAGCCCTGTGGGGGGCTGGCAGGGAAGAATTTGTAGCCACAGGGACATGCTGTCCAGGAGCAAGGGCTGAACCTAATTGTAAGCAGATTTTGCCCGCCTTTTTTGGATGAATGATGGCCCACTGGCATGTGACCTGGCTTGGCAATTTCCCTACAATGTCCAGGCTGCCATAAGGAGATACGTAATGTCTAGAGTGATAGGAAACTCTTTAGTACAGATGGTACAGAGCTGCCTCATAAAATGACTCACTGAATCCTCACAGAAATCTCAGCTATAAAAATGATAATGAAAAAAGCACAAGAAAATGCAAATTGTCTTAAGAACATTTTGTTCCACCTCATGTCTTCTATTTTAGATACAAAAAAGAGGTATTCTACAACCAAACCAGCAACTTCTTCCCCTTCATTGTGTTTGTCTGGCCAGACAAAATCAATAGGAAAAGGTACTGGAATTGTGGAAGTGGAGAGAGCTCTTGGAGAAAGGCGAAGTGACAGCTTGTAATGCTCTCACCACTTAGGGAAGAGAACTGAGTTTGGGAAATGTGTATGTGCACAAGCTCTTCTCTCCCTTTCCCACTGTCCTTGTCCCTCCAACAGTAGGAGGAAACAATTAGTAAAAATGATACTTGTGGTTTTCCCAAGAGAACCACTGAGTATTAGTTCAGAAATAGATTCTGAACCCCTGTGGGTGGAACTTTTCCTGTAATCCCTGAAGTGATTAAGAGCATGTATTTTAGCAGATAGTGTGCCACCAAAGTCACTTCCCCAGTTCTTTCCTCCTTTCCTTTGAATTCTTACACATTATTGCTTGTTTTTCAGTATGATTTATTGAGTTTTTTTCAGTGTTTATCCCTTATTTAAGGTGATAACTCTTCAGCATTCCAGATTGCCTGTGACTTTCATTGAATTTACTGTGTTCAGTAGAGAGAGGCAGTAACACAAGACCACAGGTAACACAAGAATCTTAGAAGAAGGAAGAGTTGAATGTGGTTTTACCCTTTCTCCTCTTTCCACCATGGAAGATGATATCAGAAGTCTAATTAAGAACACACAAAACACGTGCTAATACAATGGTGATACATGGTACCTTGTATTCTTACTTCATAATTGCTATGTCAGCATTTTAATGTGTTTATAGCAGCAAATCCTCTAATTTTCCCCACTTACACCATTTAGGTTACATTTGCAGAGCAGTTCCTGTGAGAACAAACTATATTTTTCCGTAAGAACTCAATCTCAAAGTTCAGCTTCATGAGCTCAAGCAAGCTGTCTCCAGTCCCTTGTGGAGAAAGCAGGTCAGACCAAATGTCTGGTTCTCTGGGCAGCTGCAAACCATACAAGTACTTGGAACACTTGGTCCAGGGGACTGCAACAAAACTAGTCCAAACCAAATCTGCACAGAGCATGGGTGGAGAGGGTTCAACACAAATCATCATTGTAACAGGTGCACACATCTGCTGCACTGTTTCACATGTTCATCCCTACCTAACAACCTCTCTTGGCTGTCTCTATGCAAGACTATGTAGTACACAGAGGTATAACTTAACTGTCTTTCAAGGTTCACTGAACAACAGTCCTCTTCCTCCCAGTGAACTCACACTGCAAACGCTGTGGATGTTAACCCCAAGACAAAGAAGTTATATCCTCAAAGCAAAGAATCATTCTGCAAATACTTCGACTAATCCTTCTCCATCTATACTGTCTGTCACTTTATAACTGCGCACATATCCTCTCAAGAGAGTAAGATCTTCCCAGCCACTTCATACAGGGTTTCTAATGTCAGAGTCTCTGTGAAGAGCTTCTTGTAGAGCTGCCTCCACCTGGCCAGTTGCTAGGGCACTGCCCTTGCTCAAAAGAGATGGGCAGAAATGGAGGGGAAGAACCAGCGGCTGGGACTTTTCTCGACTGCTGGTGGCACTGAGCTATCTGCTTCTCATCTGATACATACATTAAATTTGTGCCAGCTTAAGTGTTCTTTTAGCCACAAGGATCCTGCTGGGATGAGACTCTAAAAATGCTGAAATCTATGCAAACACATGACATTCTCTCAGTGAGACTGCTACTGTGGTAAACAGCGACGGTTTCAGACTGAGCCCTGCTTACCTGCAATGAAGCAAATAAGGCAGGGGAACAGGTCCTCTTTGGGAGAGGAAACCCAAACATAATAATCTGTGGAGAAACAGGGTGATGTACACAAAGGGCTGTAACAGCAGAAGTCAAAAAGATTTATCTCTTAGTGATAAAATTATGTTCACTTTTTGAACTCTCTGTTCAAATACTTGTCTGATGCATCCAGACTTAGACTTCAGACTGACTTTCAAAGCTGTGACCTGTGCAGGGTAGGGTGGTTCTCGTAATAGAGCTGAACAATTGCAGAGGAGCACACAGGGAGAGCAAAGAGTTTCTGTTTTGAAGGTGCAGGTTTTTTTGTCACCACAGCACTGATTTGTAAGCATGTCTCAGATTCACGGTTCAACATTTTCCCCTGAAATTCAGATGAGTTTCCCCCCATAAGGGTCCCAGACTGAGACTCATTGTGGTCATAAGATCCACACTATACAAGACATCATTTATTGGTAAAAAGGAAATTAATTCTGTGCTTGTATTTGATATGCAATGCATGTGCTACTTTGCAGTTGCACCACACTGCGTAACACTTAATATACAGCCTGTAAAAGGTTGACTCAGGGAGGTTATGGGGAGAAAAGTCAGAAACACAATCCTGAATATTTCTCTCCACGCTATAAAATCAACTATTTTTTGTCTGTATAAGCAATCTCATTTTAGAACCAAACCCCAGGAATGTAGACCTGTGATGAAAGTATATAATTCAATTTGAAGCGGAATATTTGGTGATAAAAGTACTCCCAGAAATAATATTTAAAGAAGGATTACATTCTTCCATACTTTAGTTGCTTGCTTTCTTCTGGCAGAGTAAACAAAGGCACTTGTACATTTAACGTACTACACCTGAAATGATGACTGATGAGATTTCCTAAGTATTTCTTAATACATACACATATAGTCACACAATTTAAAATGGCCATAAGGTTGTTTTGTAATTTTGTTTCAGATTTGTTAAACTCCAAGATTACTAACTTTCAGTGTGAAAAAAAATCACAGGAGGTGTGAGACCTTCATTAGGTTGTTAATTAGCTGACAGTTCTGCAGAATCCTGGTCAGTATCCAAAACTCATTTGTATATATAGCTTTATATGATATTAGAATACCTTGTCAATAACAAGTCTGTAACTGGATTATGTAATAGACTCTGTATTGTGTCTTGTAAACATATTCATTTTTTTGAATACTTTGCATACCAATGAACACTGTGTTCCATTCTCCTGACACTGCTTAAAACTATGATCTTTACAGGGTTTAGTGGAAGAAAAGCTCTTTTTTTCCCCTCTTTAGCCAGTCAACATATCCAAAAAAGAAGCTAATATTTTTTTCTGCAGAAATGGCTTGTAAGTTGCATTTTGCTGGGTGGACAGAAATCACTGAACAAATTACAGTGAATTTCCTGCTTTGCAATCCTACAAACCATCTAAGGAAATCAGTGTGAGTAATGGTGCAGTACTGTGCTCTTTACTGTGCTTCATTTCAAATCCAGACTTTGTCTCATTAGACATGGATGCAAGCTGCAAAGTTTAGATTCAGGGTGTTTTAATGAGCGTTTTGAAAGTTCAGAAGTGTGTGTAACTAAGTTGTTTTTTTTCCCTCAGACTGTTACATGGAAAGGCTCCTGCTGTGAGGTTTGGATCAAATTTGGAGTTCTGGTTCAGTTCTATTTTTGTTTCTAATGTACTCAAGTTCACAGCGTTCACAGCCTGCCATAAACCACCCCTGTGAAACATGCGTATTGCTAAAACATGCAGAAGACTTGGCTCAAATCGAGCGTTGCCTAATGGAAGCCAGGAGAACTGTGGGCTGGAATGAACCCCTAGCTGCACTATATGACCACAGCGAACACCTGGACTTGCTGGAAATGACAAAATAAATGACATTTTCATAAGCACCATGTCTGAGAATTGCTTAAACAGTCATTGCCCTAGCTCAGGTAGGAACAGTTCCTCTGAAATGCTTCTGGTGCGCCGGGAGGGGCTGTCTCAGGTACCGCTCAGCTTTTGAAAGAAACGATGCTTCTGGCCATATTGCTTATGAAGCAACGATACTTTTATAACTGAAAACAAGGCTCACTCTTGAAATATCAATAAAATATGGCTAGCTTTTCCAGATGCTTTGTATGCTCTGTACACTGGCAGTATGACTGAAGTCAGGAGAGCTTATCTGTCACAGCTGTTCCCCAGCACAGCTGAAGAAGTGTCTTTTCTGACCGAACTCTGCTGCTCTCAGTAAACTGCTCCATGTAAGCATCTGAGCCCCATTTCACAAGCAGCTTCTTTCCACTTATCCCCTGTAATACCTTCATTCCAGTACATGCACTCTTTTTGCACATGAGGAGCTGACAGCAGGGAGAAATAAACAATATAGCAAACACTTGGGGGGAAGTTTGTGGCCCGCCTGGGAGTCTTCTCCCTCATGGCCTGCTGTTTTTTTGGAAGGTGTGATGCCTTTAATGATGGTGGAGTAAACTGGTGTATGTCTCAAGCAGACCATGACTAGTTTATTTTGATTCCTTGGGAGAAGCTATACTGTACATCATACCTGCCAGGACTAGCTTCCTTATTTCTGTTGTGCTGATAAGATGTTGCACAGGCTATCCTTAATGCACCACACCAAGAATGGTTTTATGCACCAGCTATGGGAAGCTGGCTTAGGGGAGATTGTGCTGAGAAAGGTTAGAAACAAAATCTTACTTTTTTTCCTGCCATGCCATAAAAGCAACCCTTCTTTGTCTGTATGAACAATTTCATTTTAGAACCAAGCCCCAGGAATGTGGACCTGTGATGAAAACATATAATTCAATTTGAAGCTGAACATTTGGTGATAAAAGTATTCTCAGGAATAATATTTAAAGAAGGATTACATTCTTCTATACCTTACTTGCTTTCTTCCTCTGGCATAATAAATTAGGGCTCTGTGTACATTTCACCCCAAAAAACCTCAGCTGATACTTGATGAAGTTAGGTTGAGATTTTTGTACATGCTTCTAAAATGGCTACCACATTATTTGCCTTTATATAAGGTAAGTGCAAAACGTTAAGATTTGTAGCCTCCTCTGTCATGCAGGATCCAGAAGATGTGGGCTTTGACAGGGTGGTCCGTCTAAACTAATTCAGGAGACAGCTGTTGACAACTGTGAAGTCTATTTTGTCTGAATAGCAATGCTTAGAAATATCATTGATTTTCTTTGTGAAAATAAGAAAAGAATCTCACCCATGCCATAAATACTTTTAAACCACTAAGATTCATGTGAACAACAGTTGGAGATGATTATGTCTGAACTGTGCATGGTTAAAGAGACTACTGAGGGCATCAGTAGCCTGTGCATTGTGCAGCTCATTCGGTGGGAGGAATGGTAGGGAGCCCTCATTTGTCCCCAACCATAAACCAGTGACCCTCTGGGGTGATGGTGGACACAGAAAAGAGATCTTGATAATGCACATTTGTGCTCTCAGTATCAGCATGCAGTCACCAGCACCCCAGTAGGAGAAAGGTGCCTAAGATCTGTGACAGCCCCAGAAAACCAGAGCAGCCCAGAGCTTCTCCAATCTATGCAGAGGATCTGGCCTGGAGCTCCAGTGCCTCCAGTATGGGGGACCCCTCGGGCAGGCTCGCAACAACACCTCTCCTGACCTGCACCTAGGGCATACTGACAGAGGCAGAAAAGATGGACAAATGTAGCCAGAGAAATCCCTTCATGAAGTAGACTGGCACATGATCATGAATTTATTAAAGGTTCATGGCAATGGCATTCTGACCTGTGTGTTTCTTCTGCCTCCTTATTGTGAAGACTGAGAAAAATAACTCCTAAGAACATGAAATGCTCACTTTTAGTAAAAGACACATTTTTACTGTGCTACCAGAATGCTAAGCTCTCCTGATATTTGGAGCTTCCTGGCATGGAGTCTTTTTACCACAAAATATAGTCATCCCAAACCTTAAGTGAATGTCTGAAATTTTGAAGTTGTAACCATAGAAAGCATAACTTAGAGGGGAAAAAGTAGTTTGTCAATGACGTTTCAGCTCTAAATTGTGCAATCTCTATTTCTCTGAGATATGCTGTTCTTTTTGGTCTCAAAACAGACCTGGTAATATCAAAGAATTCCAGAGGACTATTTCAGTTACAAAAGAAAATTAAGTTTGATACATGATGACTCAGAGGGCTTTCGAACATATCATGGCAGAATGACCTTCAAAGACAGTGTCAGTCTCAATAAGCACTCAGCACAGCTGCGATATCAACCCCCTTTCCTGGGATCCCGAGGTACTGCAAAAGCTTTCAGGAGTAGAAGGTATTTGCTTTTCAGCCCAGCTTGAATTATTTCTATATTAGGTTTTATTGGATCTATATGTGGCTATTTTATGGCTCTTTAATGTTTATGATGTATTTATTATCATTCCTACATTTCCCCTGCAGCTCTACTGAAGAGGGAATATCTAAAGATCATAAAACTATTTGTTATTGTACCTTTAATTTACAGCCACCACGTATTTCTGATTTGAAGAGTTCAGCAATGTGACTGACATTAATTAAGTTTCACTATGTCCATCTGAATTCATAGTCCCATATAAAATGCATTTTAAGTAGGGGTAAACTGAGTCCAGGAGCAATCTGGGCAACTAAGCAAGTTTATGACAGAGTCTGGGAAGGAACCTACAGCTGGGAGATCCCTGTTGCCAACACCAAGCTGTAAATTATGTCACTAAGCAGATCAAAAGCCTTGCTCTGTTGCTCAAACCATTGCCACTCAAAATTAGAGGAGTAATAGTAAAACCCAGCCTGTTTCCTGGTGAGGAGTGTTGGCTGACAGCAAAGGGAGATGGAGTTTGGTTTGGACCCAGAAGCAGGTCCAGACCCAGTCTAAGTAACAAGGCAGTGTTGGGGTCCTATGAGGGAGGGGTGTGCATGTTTTGCCCAGCAGTTCTGGTATTCCTTCAGCTGTCCCATAGGTCTCAGCATAGGTTTGGAATCCATACTTGCTCATGTGAAGATATCCATGCTATGACTCCCGCCCTGGAGAGTTCCCCTGGCTGGAAACCTTCACTTGCTTGTCACTTGCCATCTTCCTTTCTGTTTGCCAAGTCTGACCTCCTCTGAAAGTCCCATTGTCTTCTAATTTCAGTTCAAACCTTTTTCTTGCTGAGTCAGATACCAACAACAATTTGCTCCTTTCCTTCTGTCCCACTAATTATCCATCTCCTTTTAATGGAAGAAGTCATCTCGTTCAACCTCTGCTTAGAGTCTTCTCTTGTGTTCGATTAATGATGGTAAACCATGACTCAGTTAGCAGGTGCTAAAATAATGGAATACTAAAGAGCACTGAAGAAGTAAAGGTGAGTAAACAGCACCCTCAGCTTGCTTCCACACCAGACCAGTTTGCTTAGATTCACATTCAAATGATTGATTGATTGATTGATTTTACCAGTGCTTGGGAACAAGTTTTGACAAAACTTGTCAATGCCATCTCATGAAGCTTCTGCACCAACGTATTCTCAGCATTTATGACCCTTAGTGGTCTGGATCTGAAACGCATAAAAGACTTGTTTTTCTCAATGTTAGCTGGGTGGACACTGCCTGATTGTAACAGGCAAATTTGCTGGTTTTCAGTGGCATATCCATAGAAATTGGAAAACTGACAGAAGCCCTGAATGTTACATGAAGCCTGAACCTGACTATATGAAGGGAGAAGTCATTGCTAACATAACTATAGTGCTTCCAAGGTGGCAGCTTTCTTGGATGACTCTGGATACTTCAGTGCGGCAGATAGACGGACCTTTATTTCTCTTCCTTTCCTGTCCTGCATTTTTACACTATGATACTCTCCTGCATTAAAGTGTTCCTTTTTCCCTGCAGTGGTTATGCTACAGAGATGAGTGATTCTCTGTTGCATCTGCAGGTCACACACAGTGTCACATACCTGTTGCTTGGATGCTGTTTTTGTATCTGAGGTATAATTTGCCTCCTTGTTGATAAAATAAACAGGAACGCTTATGATCAGAGATAATATACAATGGACATTACAGTTTTATGCCAATTACAATATCTCTTTGTGAAACTAATAACTGTATTTTGACTATCTTTCTTCTACCCCTTCTTCTTTCTTCCAACCTCTTCCAAATAATACTAACACTTGGGTCCTAAATTAAGCTGTGTTCCAATTTCAGACTCCTTTGCCAGTTTTCAGCCTGTCAGTAGTTTGTAGGTTAAGGCACAGTAAACAGAGCTGTTCTTAGAAATATAATGGCTTGATAAAAGCATATAGTTTCAAAACCACTCAACAAAATATTCATCAGAAGGGATCTCATGTTATTGCTCCCCACATGTAGTCAATATATCACTTTAACTACAGTGCATTTACCCACTGTTTATCATCCCTTCTGAAGCCATGTGGAATACTCATCTTCTCTAATCCTTGTCTATAGTATTTCCAAAGTACTTTACAAGCTTGGAGTAATGGACTTTAATGCCTTGCAGCAGCTGAGCTGGTAGCATATATGATACCTTAAATGTAACAATCAAAGGAGCATGCAAGATTTTGGTATTTCCGCTAGCTTGCAGATGTGCAGTATCCAGGTCCAAAAACTGTAATGTCAAGTTTAGACTAAAAGTGTTTAAAACAAAATAATGTCTCACTGCTCTGTGTCAACACCCCTATAATGTGAGAGGGTATCCTCTGATAGAGAGAGCACCAGTATTAAATATCGGTTATCTGAACCCTACATTAATTTATTTTTTGTATGTGTGTCCACGAATAACCTTGCTCAAGATTTATGTAACAGAGTGTATTGTTTTCTTAATCCAGAGCATGTGGTATTCTCCAGGTGCTAAGCTTTGATCTCCCTGCCCTTATATGTATTAAGTTTTCTGGTTCTCATTGACACTGGTGCTCTTGATTTAAGGTAATCCTTTTATTGTTGGGGACAGAAAAAAATGCAAGTGAACTCTGCAGTGAACCTGGAATCTTTTTCCTTTGTTTCATCTCAGTTCTGATTGAATCTCCACTAAATTCAGTTCAGCAGAATCCAGCCACTGCTTTTGGGAGTATAAGTATATCTTTCTGCAACATTTTATGGCATGGAATGTCGTTTATGGCACATTATATTACAGTTTGAAATGCTAGCATTCACTAACTAGAGGACCTGTGGGTTTATATTAAAACAACTGAGCAGTGTAAAAAAAATACCCAGGAAGGCAGTTTTCCATGTCGCTTGGCTGGTAACAGAGGGAAAGAGTAAGAATGTGTGTATGGGTGGAGTGGAAGGCATGGGTCAGCGGAAAGGAGAACTGCACAGTGAAAAAAGCTGCTGCTTCCAAATGGGTCAGCTGGAATGCAAGATGCAGATGAAAGAATAGGCTGAAGATGCCACTCGGTTAACTTCTGAGATACTACCTGACAAACAGCTGCTTCTCCTCATGGTTTCTGTTGCAGCTGGTGCTGTCTCCCCATCTCTCTCCTTTGCTCCAGCATTTTTCTCACTTATCTTGACAATTTACTTTACACTGACTTGAGCTGGCTTTGTTCTGGGAATGGGACCTGCTGGTCAGGTCTAGCCGGGCCTGGTGCAGGTCAGAGGAGCTGTGGAGCCAGCTCCCAACTCCGGTAAAGCTGATAGCATGCCTGATGTGATACCAGTGATGTCTGCAGCACCCTGCAAATACAGGCTTTGCCTTCAGGGCCAGTGGGGTGGTTAGTAAGGAATACTTTGTGCTCTGAAATCAGGGATTGCGAGGTGGGTGGGGACATCCACTAAAACATCTACATCACTTGAGCTGTCAGTGGGAATGGGACATCAATTCCATGTAGAACTGCAGGACAGCAGAACTCAAAGGGGTCATCTAGTCCATCCCCATGTCCCTGTCCATCATTGCTTATGCCAGTGTCTTGTTTTGTCAGGCAAGCGTCTAGCCTGTCCTGAGCGAGATCCCCTATGGGAAATAATACATTCTCCCCAGTCAAGACCTCCCAGGATTTCTCTGTTGTTGCGATTCTTGCTGATAATTAAGTTCCTTTTATTTTTTTTTTATCTTAATTGGATACAGGGAAGAGATTTTTTCCTTGCAGTTTGTTGACACCCTCAACTCAGCTGAAGACCATTCCTACAGGAACAAACCTTTCTTGAGCTGGAGACTTATGAGATCGAAGTGGAGCAGGAAAAGAAATGTATGTGTCCAGTAGATTACCTTCTTGCTTAGACATTTTGGTAGGGCAATTGGATTTTTTTTTTTTGCATCAACTAGCTTGTTTCAACTTCTGTGCAGCTTATGCAATGGTACAACCTTCAGATCTTTCTCTGCAGTATTGCATCTCTGCCAGGGCCTCCCCATCATCTTTTGATGCAGATGATTATTCTTCCCTGAGGACCTTGCATCTCTCCTGATTGAACTGTATCTTATTTATTTCAGACTTGACATCCAGCTTCTCAAGATCACTTTGAATTCTTATCTCGTCCTTTGATGAACTGCCTTGCTCATCTTTTAATTGTTTATGAATTTAATGAGAAGGCTATCTGTTCTAAATATTTAGAGAAAATATTGAGTGGTGCCAGACCTGACACAGTTGCTATGGATGTGTAACAGCTGAGATGAAAACTGCTGAAATCTCATTCATTCAGTGAAAAAGTTTCTAACAAGACATGCATCTTTTTCACATTAATCTCTGGGTTCAGAGGTCTTGCTTAGTTTTGATTCTCCATGTAGAATTGAAAACACTGAAGTTTGAGAAAAAGAGACTAATATTTTTGTGCTGCACTCCAAACTTTCAAACAATGATTGTCCTCAACAATGCAGAACTTGTAAATGTTTAATTATTATTTCTTGAAATATGAAAGTAATTGACCAAATATCAGAAAACAGATCAGACATCTGTATGTTTACCTGAATTTACCTTTTGAAATACTTGATATTTATGGATCAATAATAGAGGCTGATGAGCCTTAAAACAGCCCTTCTACAGACCAATGGAAGTGCTTGGGGGCTGTTGCATAGGTTTCCTCGCTCAATATACAGCGGTCTGATACACTTGTGTAAGGAAAAACTAAACTTGAAGAAAAATTAATTGACTAGTCAAATGTCATATCAAGTTATGGAGAGTGAAATACTGCTATTAGATACTGTTTTCAAAAGAAGTGTATTAAAAATGTGGAAAAAGCTATGTTGCTTTTTTATTTGCTTGTATTTTATATACTGAAAGAAATATGATTTTCTCTACCCACATTCCTTTCTCAACTTTATTTTTCACTTTAAAAAGCACAACAAATGTGACCCTTTTTTACATTTTTATTGAAAAGAAATTCTTCTTAATTCTTACTAGTGGTGTTTGAAAATGATACTTTAGGTGTGACAAAGACTGAGGCAGACCTCTGATGCACGGAGAAGAGTGACTTATCTGTCTTACAGTGAGATACCTGATGTTGGCCACCTCCAGAGAAAGGATATGGGGTTAGATGGCTGGTGGGTTTGAACCAGTTGGGCAGTTCCTTAGTACCAGCCTAATATCAAGAAGGGTTCAGAGTGGTATTTATCACAGGTATTGCTCTGAAAGGGGCAGTCAAGTTTAGCAGTATCTAGTTCTGATTCTGCCCAATACTTTTAACATAATGCTTACTATTCTCTCTGCCTGTGCCTATTTTGCAGGCTCTACCATCCAAACAGTGGTTTCCTTCCACAGATGCAGAACTATTAAGGGGTTGTAAACAGTCGCATGTATGGTCCTGTTGCCACAGTAGCTGGGGGTCTCACATTCTGCAAGGTATTAATGACTGCAGCCCTTGCATGAACCAGGGACAAAGGGGGACTTTGTCCCCATGCTGGATGCAGGGACTGTGGGCAGGGGAAAGGGGGGACTTGGCTAGTCCTTGCCAGGGCATTGGATACTGTCACCGGTTTGAGGTGGGCACCCCTGGCGTGAATCATTGCCTTCCAAAACAGGCACTGAAAGTACCCTACAGAGGTGACTCTTTTTCCATTGACCACTAAAGGAGCTCAGGTGACTGCATCAGGGTGCCAAGACACTTGTTGATCAGTTGGCTTATGCCTTATGTGCCTTTCTGAATTGATAGAAGTTTCTGCATAGAGCTGGCAACTGCACAGAGGTGCCTCCTACTCCAGGTCAAACCTTGTGCCCTAGTGCTTCACCAGCCAAAAAAGCCATGCTGCAAAAGTGCAAGCTAAAGTCAGTGGGAGCAGAAAGCTTTGAGCATTTCCCAGTGCTTGCAAAAGCCAGTTTCTTTGTGACTCCCGTGTCTTGTCACTTGTATTTATGCAGCGAGTGTTGGCCTAAGCAGAGCAGTTTTAGCTACACGCTGAAATGTAGTTCTGGCCAGAGAGAGCTGAAAGTAAAGAATTTAATCTGAGGAGTCTGGAGGCAGCTGAGATAATTTATGGACAGAGCAGACAGGAGGATACATAGCTTCAAAAATATTGTTAGTTTGTGTAATATGCAAGGAGGACAGTGTAATGGAGTGTGTATACATGGAAATACTACAAATATTTTGCCAGGGTCCTTAGGGTATTGAGAAAAGATTTCCGTTCTACTAGTTGAATTGTCATGAGGGATTTTCAAGGGTCAAGTTCCATATTGCAAGGAGGATATGAAACTTTTAGCCACTTATTGCATGGACATGTGAAGCAAAGATTGTGCATGCTTGGAGGTTGTAAAAACAATTGGTTCTTTCATGTTTGAAAAGAGGCTTTGTGTCATGGGCTGTATTGCATCACTGAATCTTAATCTCTTGAAAGGCATGATTGAGAAGACGGTGCTGTGCATGCTGAAGGAGTATGGCAGGCTCATTAGAGGGTCTACAATGAACCCTCACAACAAGTGGCATAGTAGAAGCTGCGTATCACGTGATTCATGCAGATTGCAAAATATGAAACTCAGCAGTGAATATGATATACTTTTTTTAAGGGGCCCAGTAAACTCAGAAAAAAAAAAAATTTAGATTCCTGGGGAGCTTTTCCTTGTGCTATGACCACATCGAGTTTTGAATAGAAAACGATTTGTCTCCATGGTATATTCTTGCAATACTTTTCCATTATTCTCTAAACTTAGAGTCACTTCAGCTTTGCTGTGAGGAAGTAGAACAGCACATGATATTCTGCTGCTTCAGGTGCAGGTTCCTGGGGGTGCTCTGGAGACCTAGGAGCACCTAAGCAGGCTTTTAGACACCGGAAAACTTTAAGTATTTGTTGGCTGTGGGGTATTGGTCCAGACATTTGAACAGAACATTGACACACATAGAAATGAGAAAAGAGAGTAAAAGCAGAGATAGGTCATTGAAGTGTTTTATAGTTCTGGTATTACCAACAGGCAGAAAATCATAACCCAGAATTTTTGTGCTTTTTAAGAGGTCCAGCTTTCCACAAGTTGCTACCAAGATCCTTCCTTTTATTACTATTTATCACTAAATCCTTGTGGAGGTCTCAAAAAGACATTTTATTTTTAGAATTTTTTGTAGTCTCAAGTGCAGTTTTGCTATTCTCTCAGTCTGGGTTATTGTCACATTTTCTACCTATTACAGTTTAGTAATATAATACAGTACATGACCTAAAGCTTTCTTGCACACATAAAACAGAAAACCATTATTTTATTTTACAGCCACTCCAACTACATACTAAAATAATCTGGAAAAGTGTTTTCTAGTGGTTGATATGATAGACAAAAATAAATTGCTTTGTATTTTATATTTAATAGGAAGATATGTGTATAAGAAAAACAGTAGCAATCAGCGATCTGCATGGTACTGTATGTGATTAAAAAAACATGAACTAATAATATCCAGATGAGAAACCACATACAATACTTGAACATTTTCCTCAATTTTCTGCTCTACAGCAACAATGAAGGAAACTTTATCTTTTCTTTCATTCTTTTTATGGCAGATCCTAATATTTCTTTAAGACTGCACATGCCACAGGGCAAACCAGCAAGTAATAACGCTTTGTGAAGCAGGTGGCCTGTCTGTTGTTCTGCTCAATGGCTGCCAGTGCATTTTTCAGTTAAGAAAGGAGTTGTTACATTGAGTGATTTTAGAGACATCTAGTGAGATTCCTCAGGATGATAAAAAGTGCTAATGGAATGAGGAGAAAAGTGTCTAAATACAAATATCTGCCCTATCCTTCTGTTACTGGATAGTGCACTATTAGTCTTGGGTTTCCTTCATTACTCATTCTGCAGTTTAAACTCCACTGACATCTCTTCTTTTTCTGCTGCAGCATGACCTTTTCCAGTGTTTAGACTTTTCTTGTCCTCACCTATGAATGAGCTGCCCTGTTATCAAAGATTCAGCTACCCCAGGTACATTTTATTTTCTGAAGCATTTTACTGCTTCTTCTTTCCAGACCGTTGCAGAGGCTGAGATGCTTTATTGCTATTGGTAATAACCTGAATTGCTAAGCATGTTCCTAGAGTTTGTAAGAAGAGGAAATCATGTGGGGAAGAGGAAAAGTAGCAAATCTTAACCTTTTGCCACCTTGTCTAGGCTTAGCATGTTTCTTTAAGCCCTAGTCAGTTAATTTGCATTATGTAGAATGCCTGACACTACAGGGTCCTTTATTAAATCCCCAAGGTTGACATTGTAAAGAAAAAAGAAAATCAAACAACAAACAATTTAGAGTAAGTTCATGTTAGAGTGTGGTTCTACTCAGAAAAAGGGACTGTAAAACTTGCACCTTTTAACTCAACAGTCTCTACTTATATTAAGTTGTATGTACTTCTTTTATTGACAAAAATAAGCTTTTACTGTTTTTAACACCTGGTCAGCACAGTGATGCTTGAGTGAATTGAATTGTATTCAGTCTTGGACTTTGTCATGAGGGTCATGTACTCATTAACATCTGTATAATTATTTGGAGCAATGAAACTTCACTGGTTTTACTGCAGATATATTTGATTCCAAGGTGTTGCTGCTTTGGTAGCTGATGACTTTACTTGGTCTACAGCATACTCAGAATCTGTTAAGTGAGCCTCAGGTAGAAAGGACACAGTTTAAATGTCAAAGCCCAGGATGAAAGAGCAGATTAGTGAAAACTCAGCCTGAAAATTGAAAGTGCTTGTAGTAGAAATTGATGATAAGACATGACAATACTGGAGCCTTGACATTCAGAAAGTCACTGAAGGAGCAAAGCTGTAATCATTGTCTAATACAAACCCCGTCCGTGCTTCAGTAAAGCACTCTGCAGGCTACTTGCAAGTTTCAATGTTGCAGATTTCAACATGAGCAGTCATGTAATTTCCAATAGAGCTGTTTGAAGCAGTCCTGTAGGAAATTCAGACCTGAAAGCCTTCCTAGTCCAAGCTAAAATGAAAACTTGTTGTTTTGAAATTACCCTTAGAAAGGAAAAAAAAATAAAAATATCCAGCATCAAAGAGAGCAGTTGATTTCAGAGTTTCTTTAGGTGTCCTGAAGCAGAGGAGCTACTTACTCTAGATGAGATATATACAAACTCTGAAGCATGTAATATTTGTTTCTGCTTCTTGGCTTGTGATTTGCTTAGTGGACACAGACTTCAGTTTTCCCAGTCTTTCTCACCCGGAATTAGTGTTTAAGTTCAAGGTGTTCCTGTTAGAATTAGGTTGCCAGAGGCTCTCGTCCTCCTGGGTTGGTGCAGAAGGTTTGGGAGTCCCAAACCTGTTGGTTGAAGGAGGGCAAGATGGTGAGGAGATTCCAGTCAGTGGGTCACAGGAGCCCTAGCATCACCACGCTCAATGCTTGTCAGATACCTGGGTGCCAGCTCCCATATACCTCCTTCCTTACTCAAGAGTTGAGTTGCTCCTCCCCACTGCCACCCAGGTCGTTCTCCTAGTAAAAGGGATTTCTGTTCAGCCCTTCCTCTATTTTCTGAGGTGTGGAATGAAGGCATTAGTTGCCTTCATGGTTCTCTGCTCTGAAGTTATGTACTGCAAGCTAATGGTCTGGACCCTGTGCAATGGGATAAAAAATCTGATCAATTTCACATAGATTTTTATGAAAGAATAAGTAATGGCTTCCATTACCCCATGGGACTGAACTGATGACTTCCTGATCTCCTTCAGCAGTGCCCTGGCTTATCTTCTCTTTCAAAGTATCAAAGACTTCTGTCCTAATTTACTTCAGTTCATCAGTAGAAATGGAGGTCAGTGCTTTCCTGGCACTGTGAGCCTTGCTATGGTCTCTGCTTCATCTTCGTGTTTCTTTACCTTTTGTTTTGCATAAGGAAAGGAAAGCCACATTCCTACTCTGCTGTAAACTAACTGTGCCATAAAGTAACCAAGTAGATGTCAGCCAGTGGCATCTGGTTTTGTCTCTAAATTGAACACTGGTCTCTGCAGCAGGCCAAGTCCTTTCACAGGAGGCCAGAGGGTTGGGAAAATAAACTCCTACAGGTTTGTCTTCCTTATTAAAATAAATGGATCACCATATGAATAGACAGTTCACAATTCACCAGGGAAAAATCAATACAGAGGAGGTTTTTTGCTACAGTTTATTGGACAGAAAGCCTTATATGCTTAAATACCATGAGGACATGGGAAGCCAGGTACACCTCCAAATATTTCAAATAAAAGCAGAATTTTCTAAACACTGGCAGTGATTTTCTTTGTAAATAGGTTTAACCTTGGACCTTCTGTCATCTTGTATTTTTTACACAGGAAATTAATTTTCTACATCCTCTGTGGGCATAGAGAAGACAGAAAGTCAAAAAACTCCAAGGGATTTCCAAAAAAGCCTCCATATAAATTTTAAAATTAAACAGATGTTATATGATTACTATTAAATCTGAGCCATGGGTTCCTAGGTTATAAACCATACACAATGTTGTGAAGCAAGAGATGAAATATATTTTTTTCAATTACTGAAGCTTTTCCAGATCAAAAAGATCAGGATTTAGATGAATCCATATAAGCCTTGTGTTCCAACAGGAGTTTATAAACATCCAAAAAAGTAAATGTTCACCATAGCTAATAAGTGGCCATGGATGGAGATACTCTGTGTCCAGTTCTGCTGTTAGTGTAGTTATGCCCTGCCAAGAGCCTGTCCATTGAGATCACTGTCCTCAGTGGGCATTGGAGTGGATCCCAGGTGAGCTAAGGGTAAGCCTGTCTGCTTGCCTGGTAACTTGTTGCATGTTTGTAATTCCAGAAGAAATCCCCATGTCTTGTGTTCATCTAGTTCAAAATTGCTACATTACAAGATTTTGTGATAGAGAAAGGAAGTCTATGAGAGAGAAGAGAATTACTCCCACCTGCTAGTGCCATGGGGCTGGATTCCTGTCTTGCTCTCCTCAATTCCCACTACCTCCATCTGCTGCTGCAGAGCTACCCTGAGTGGAAAGGATGGAGTTTTGCAGGAAGCAAGAAGCCCATCTCCTCTCCTCCCATCACAGCCTGCCCACAATGGCACTCAACTGCTCCCTGACAGAGCAGTCCTTTCCCACATCCTGCAATGGTTATAGAGTTACCACTTTGCATTCATTGCTTTAAATCATTGTACTGTCTGGTCTTTTGCTTGGACTGGTTGGACATTCTTAAGAAGCTGACATATTCAGTCACTATTATTGTGGTTATGTTTATTTTCTTCAGCTCTTGCCTGGTCTCTAGGTGTTGAAGAGGTTTCCTAACAGAGCAATTACCCATTATGGTCCCCTGAACATTGTATATGAATATCGTTGTGATTTTGGTGTTGACTTTTCTTGAAGGTTGGTGTCTACCCTGAAGTGTAGATTTAAATCATATAGTCTTGGTCATATAAAGACTAGACATCTAGTTTAAACTGGTCACCAACACCCTTTTATGCTGTATGGAGAACAAGAGGGTGTCTTCCATCACACCCTGAGATAGGTTTCTCAGGCTAGTGTAGACCAGATGGCTAATAATAGATGAGACAAAAACAGTCTAGCCCATGCATGCATGCACCCTGCACATTACATATTCTTATACTACATGACTAAGTTTACCTCATGTACTGCTCTGGCTGTAGAATTACCCCAGCAATTAATGTTAAATTTTGGGTACAATTCTCCTTTCAGTAACCCTAGGGAATTAGTCATGAAATTATGGGAGTCATCTGACACTGAACACAATGTTCCACAGAGATAAGAAGGTCGTGTTCCTCCAAATCAAGGAGCAGGGTGCTGGGGATCGTTCTCTTGCAGAAGAGTTTGTGTTTTAAAGCCTGAATGTAGGTGAGAAAGCATTGAATGTGCCTTCCATGTTGCATTTCACCTTGACTTCACTCTTGGAGGCAAGTTACTGGTCTAGAGGCATGATGGGGGAAGTAGCCTAAGACAGATAGAAAGAAAAAGCCTAAAGATAGGAAGAGAAATACTTACAGTGTGCAACAGGAAGAAGTGGTAGACTTGATTTTGTCTGGAAAAGGAATTGGAAGTATGATGAGAGACATTCCCTGGTAGGAGAAGACCTCCAATATGCAAAAAAAGAGGAGACAAAAGACAACTTACACCAGTTTTTCCTTGTAATTGGAAAATTAAGCAATACAGAGATTATTAGTGAACTGCCTAAACAACAGAAGAATAACAAGAGGCTTCACACCATCGCCTGATTTTCTATGCCAGAAACTCGAATCCCAGAGTGTTGTCTCCATTCTCCTTCATGGAGCAAAAGCTAAGTGGATGTAAAAATTTATCCCTTTCATCCAGTTGGCATTAGATTGTATCTCCAAGTCATGTAGTATTTTGTCACTTCAGTGCTGTAGACTTTCTATACACCAGTGAAGGTTGGCTTTCCATGTTACCTTTCATCTTTTCAAATATGTCCCTGTTCAGCCCTATTTTCCTCTTGATTTCCTCCACCTGTTTTTCATCTGACACTGAGCAGCTGTCCAAGGTGTGTGTATATATCCTTTTGCTTGTTTCATCTTTGCTGAGATGCCTTTCTGCTGAATATCTTCTTAGTGCAATTTTTATTTGGATCCATTTCATTTTTAATCTTACTTCTGGCCTTCATGACAGAGCTCCTCTGTCAAATTCCTGTTGTTTAGGAGCTTCAAGTGTGCACAGAGTAATTCAGCCACTCTTCAAAATTAAAAAAAAATAAAAGTGACTCCATATGGTGTATAGTATTGGGTAATTAATCACATTAGTGTTATGACTTTCCCTTCCAAATGGCGTTCAGTTCAAGGGCTTGCCTAACCCAGCTTATGGATGCCTGGGAAAGTAGAAGGGCTATTTCTTTTGCATATTTCTTTTCCCTAGGAAACATCAGGTGGTGCATTGTGGGATTTCTGCTTTGTGGCCTGGAAATGGAAAATACCAGGAATGTTTAAGGGGCTATGAATATATGCCACATTGCCCAAAAGCTCAGATGAAAAAACACAAAATTCTGCAGAAAACTGTAAGGCTGCTTTCTGAATGCTCTAAAACCCATAAAATGCTTCCCTTTCTGGAGAGACTACGGAATTGTTAACAGGAGAGACAGAAATGGCTTTCAAACCAGGCTCATGACTCCTATGAATTATTTCATGGACTCTTTGTTCTTACTCCCTAACTTCATCTCATGTCATCCCTGACTTGTCTTCTTGATCTCTATGATATCAGCACACAGGAATAAAATCTGTATTATTTGTTATGATCACTGTATTTTATTTCCTGGAAAACCATTGTTTTCCAAGGATTTGTTTGTGTAATTTTGGGGAAAAAGGAAGTCCATAACGTTGTTTTGAAATACCCTACATATAGTCTGTGTTTTCTGGCTTTTTACCCCAATCCTATTAATTTACTACTGTTTTCCTCACCAACAGCATTAGCTTTCAGGATAAATCCAAGCCCTTGGCACATAATGAATAATTGATTGTGACTTCTTCATTGGGCATGACTACTTCATTGGGCATGGTGCAGATGGATCTACAAAGCATATTTCGGCAGGTCCCTCACAGAAAGAATCAATGATTAAGAAGCTAATGATCAAATTTGCTCTACAGAGGTGCTGAGACATTAGGAATGTATTGCTGTAATACAACTGTTTTTTTCTGGAAAAACAAAAAAATATATGGATAAGAAGGAAGTGGAACAGAAGTACAAGCTTACATAGTTAGTGGGATGGAAAATGGAAACAGCATAGACAAAGAAGAAAAAACATCAGGGAAAGGATACTCTGTACTTAGTTAAACATGTAGAGGTATCTTTTATGATGGTTTTGAGCTCATATATGTACTTTGATGTATACTGTGCATACTTTTATCTGATGAGTCTTTCAAAAAGATAAATCAGATACATTCTGGACACATCTGATTTTTTTTTAAGTGCTTCAAGAGAATTTATCTTCATTCAAAGGAATATAAGTTTAACTTTTTCCTGATTTTTAAAAAAATCACCTGATACCAATTAGAATTCCTTTACTGCTGGGCTGATTTATAGTACTGTAATATGGCACTGAAAATATGAAAGCAGAGAAGCAATATTTCAAAATGCAGCATAAAATCAACAATAAAAATGTATATTTATAACCTGAAAAGTATGATTTCATCTTGGAGAATTACCAAGCTAATAGCAGTAATAAGCATGATTTTAGTTGTACCATATTGTACTTATTAAACACTTCAGGGGACTTGTGAATAAATCAAATCACAAGATCATTTCTGGATATTTGAACATATTTTTAGATATTATAAAAATGTGGAAAACTATCACACCTGGTTATCATTTGTTCATGTTTTCCAAAAAAGGTTTTAATCATAAACCTCATTGTTACATCTTTCAAGATACTGGGTTTATGCCTGCAGGCTGGAAAAGTAACTCCATTTAATAAATGTAGATTTAATATCTTTTGGAGGTAAAATTAAAGCAGAAAAAGTATGTGCAGTAATGTGAGTTATACTCACTATCCCAGGAAATCTTGTTTGGTGTAGAGAGGATGTTTCAGAGGAAGGTAGAGAAATGTTTTAGTAATAAAGATGGGCCATAACCAAAACCCTGGAGCCAAGCTCATGAGCTACAATATGGAAAGTTTGGATTCAAATTCATACTTTGTGGATTTATCATGGGCATAACTCCAGCCTTGAGGGATGAGATTTTTCTCATCCTTCCATGAAGGAACGGGGCTTTTTATTATTCATTACTACTATTATTACCTGTAGCCCAGAGTACTCAGGTAAAACTGACACTCCATTGTGCTAGGTGCTGTACAAAGAGACAGTGAAAGAAAGGTCCTGCTTTGAGAATGGTAGACAACTAAGATTAATAGTTAGAAGAGAAGCAGATACAGGAAAATAAGAACACCCCATCGAGTTGCAAATAAGTTAATACAAATTGAAGCCTGCAGATGACAAGCATTTAAACATACAGTCAAACTGCATTTCCCAGTGTTCCAACTATGTCTGCAAGACAACAAATGAATGCCTGATTCCTTTAGGAACTATAACCCTTAAGTAGTCTGGTGTTGCTTGAGTTAAAAGGAAGCTATTTTTTTATGCAAGTTTACAATTAGCATTTCACACCACCATCTTGGCCTCATGTCTTCTGTTTTGCTATCTGTGGGACACCATGGCCCATTGGAAATTCACAGATGCAGATGTAAGCCTGAAGTCCACCACACAGAAAAGATTTTTTATCACGTTGACCCATTTTTCAATGGGGATCTTACTTTATAACTGTTGTTTTGAAAACTATGATAGTTTCTTCATGTTTTTCCTTATGCCTGATCTTTGCTCAAAAAACAAAAGAAAGTGCTCCTTTGATTTATTTTTCAGTAGATTAAACAATAGGATTGTAGGAATTCACTGCCTTCTACCAGTTTTCTTTCCAGCTTCAAAATAGCTTGTGCTATTATTTTTCAGAGTGTATGGTGAAACAAATTCCTTCGTGGTGTGAACACCATGAAATGACAACTTTCAGCCCATAGTGAATAGTTCTAGCTGAGTTAAAAACCCTTGAAAATAAAGATTGTAATAGAAATACTGGTAGAAACCTTTATGATAGTAGCATGAGCAAAGATCTGCTGTAATGTTTTCTGGAAACAGAGCCATAATGATTTGTTCAGGAATCTGTTCTGATCTCACCATAAAGGGAAAAGTGTTCTTGTCAAGTTTAATCCCAGACCTACTATAACCCAATGCATATTTCCAACAGGCACGATCAATACACAACTGGAGTTTGGAAAATAATTTTTTCTCTCCAGTACCCAGAGTGAGGAATAAAAAAAATGGATCCTAATGATATTCTTCAAAAACAGCAGGACAAGTAAAGTACAATCAATTGCTGCACTGTGAATTGCAGAAGGAAATAAAGACATTATTGTTACTACCGCTCGGGCTTGCACTATGCATACAATATCTTTTGAGATGTTCTTCTTGGGTAAAAGAACTGACTGGTTTGGTGGACCCTCAGTATGTTTTCATTAGAGGTGCAGATACATTTATTTATGTTGCTGTGTAGAACATACAAGCTTGCTTTCCTCAGCTAGCTATCACAGACAACAAGTAGTCTGGGAAACAAAAGACTAAGATGTAAGTACATTGCTCAAGAGTCCCTGGTGCAGAAGCATGGCAGATAGCTCTGGATCTCAACCGAGTTGATGGAGTGAAAGGTACTCATTGTGAAGTGGAAAAATAAGAACTTATTTGGAATTAACTTCTGTGTCTATCTCTTCACAGTCTGGACTACACAGTGCAGACATGTCCTGACCAACCAAGTTAAGACGATATGAACCAAAGAGAGTCTCATGAAAGCCCTCAAAGGAGGGTGAGTTTATAAAACAGAAGTAAATTTATAATCCACACCTAAAAATATGGATGTAGGAAAATGTTTTCATAGATGTGAGAGTCTACAAACCTTGTTGTGTCTCCCTTGCAAGCTTGGGAAAATGAAAGGAGAGTCCTCAGGGTATATAAACCCCCACCACACTCCATTACAGGAAAGGGACATACAAAGACCACAGACTATGAATTCACAAGAAACAACATGCTGCAATCTTATGCAGGGATTGAGTTTGTAAAATAAATGTTTAAAATTTATCTCACTTTCAAGATTGTCACCTTTCTTAATGCCATTACTTCTCTCCATCTTTCTCTCTCTCTCTACTTATCTGCTTAGCTCTTCAACTCCTGTCTCAAATTATAAAATATATTTTGATGGCTCCCACTGATGTACTACAGAGGAGCTCTATTCCAAGAGAGTGAACCATTTCAATCTTTTAACTTGGGATAGGTCTGGACTGCTACCATGCACATGTGATAGAGATGAGGGACATTGTCCATTTTGTGGCTGCTGTTCCTCTGTGACTTAAGAGATTCATCTGTGCTCATCAACTGAGTTCTACATGTCTCTGCAGCCTTCTCCTGCTGGCAGGAGCAGCTTGTGAAGAGAATGAGGTCAAAATTGACACCTTTTATTTGTCTCTTGAAAATTGACCTTTATGACTCACGATAAGGCAGGCTTACAAAAGGACTTCTGTGTATTATCTTGTTGTTAAACATATATATATATTTATAATGGACTTGCACAAAACCAAATGTTGAAACATGCTGGCCAATAAAAATGGGAACACTGATTTTTGAAAGAACATGTAGTACAGTATTTTGATACGACCCACAACATGCCACGTGAATAGGTTAGGCTCTTCTGGGAAATCTTAGCTGGGCAGTTAGCTGGACCAAACCAGAAAGGGTTGTAACTTAAACCACTTATTCCCACAGCCACTGCAGCATTGTACAAGGGTCATCTCAATTAGTTGTGGGTTGGTTTTTTTTTAATGTAAATTGATTTCAGTTTTATGTCAGGGATAACATTTCATTCAACATTATTTGGCTTCTCTCTTCTTTCCCTCCAAGAAATTAAATGAAAGTAAAGCCCTGCGATCCACTCCTGAGGGAAGGCACAGAGCATTTACCCCAGCAGTCTCTTCTCTAGTATATTTTTCTGGCCAATAAATAAGAAAGAAACCCTAAAGAGACGGAACTGTCCTGAGAAATGTGTGCCTGCCTCAGATACTGATTTTGTTTAGTGTCGATTTGAAGACAAACATCTATTTCATGAAAAGTCCTTAGGTATGGTGAACTCCCTGTGTGCACATGTTTGTGCTTGCCTTTTTGAAAAGCTTAAGTAGAAAACATGAGACCTGAAGCTTAGCAAGTGTAAGCTACATTTGGACAAAGAGAATTCTTAATCTGCTCCCTGAAAATGCTCTTATTATTTTCCAACTCAAGTGGATAGGCCCTTAAAATATTCACTAAATTTGACTGAGGTGTTCACTCTCTCAAAGATGTCAGTGGTACCTTTTCTACCTTAACTGGTGTTGATGTGGCAAAGCTAGGAGAAAGAAGAGAGAAATCAACATCCAGGTAACAGACCTCACAGTATGGCTTATGCTCAAAGACAAAACAAGCAGTGGATCAAGGGTGCTTCTTGCTCATGTGAAGTACTTTCCTCTTCTTTCTCCTACCTAGTTAAGTGACTACTTATGTTGACTACTTAAAGTGTCTCTTCACATGCCTGTAGGTTTGCCATGACATAATTCCCAAGTATGTTTGGAAACAGATAATGGAGGGGCAAGACTAATCAGGGAAGGAGAAGGAAGAGAAAACCACAGCCATAAACAGAAAAGAGCATTGAACCTGTTAGAGGAAGAAAGAGAGGTCATGGGCAAACCAGTGTATTGAGGTTCCTCAGAAAGAAGCAAAAATAAGGAATTATGGAGTTTTGGGACAGATCAGAGACAAGTTTTGTGGTTGGACAGGGGTCATGCAAGAAGAAATGCATTGGTTATTAGTGCTTACTCCTCTTACAGATGTCTGATATTATAAAAAGATATGACCATACCTGTAGAATTTACCAAATGGGGGACTATAAAATTGAGTAGTCTAAGGGAGATGGTAAATGAGTTGGTACTTGAAATTATGCCTCTTGGTTTTCCTTTGTCTCTCAGAATTTCTGAACTGCATTGGAAGAATTATAAAAACCAGTTTTTTAGACAACAATGTGAAACTAACTCCATTTGGTGGATGCTTTGGGTAGGTTGTAGGACTTGGCATTAGTCATGTTTTTATGGATGTCTTTAGTTTTCTTTTTACTTGGCTGTTCCCAGTTGTGATCAAAACTGCTCACTATCTGCATGTAAGGTTTTGTAATTTTGCAAAAGAATGCATTCAAAGCATAAGCCTACACCTACCTGTCTGATGGACAGGCACCGAAATTTACTGGCTTGATATGCCGGAAATCTCTCCTCCACTGCTTTAATTTCTGTTACAATTTTTTTGAAAATAATAACCAGTCATACACTGTTCACAGAATCACAGAATGTTAGGATTTGGAAGGGACCTTGGAAGGTCATCTAGTCCAACTCCCCTGCCAGAGCAGGACAACCTAAAGCAGGTCACACAGGAATGCATCCAGGTGGGTTTTGAATGTCTCCAGTGAAGGAGACTCCACAACCTCTCTGGGCAGCCTGTCCCAGTGCTCTGTCACTCTCACAGTGAAAAAGTTCTTCCTTATGTTCATCTGGAACCTCCTATGTTCCAACTTGCACCTATTCCCCCTTGTCCTGCCACTGAACACCACTGAGAAGAGCTAAACATTAATGAGGTCACCTCTTCTCCAAGCTAAAGAGATCCAGCTCCCTCAGCCTTTCCTCATAAGGGAGGTGTTCCACTCCCTTAATAATCTTTGTGGCTCTGCGCTGGACTCTTTCAAATAGTTCCCTGTCCTTCTTGAACTGAGGGGCCCAGAACTGGACACAGGACTCTAGATGTGGCCTCACCAAGGCAGAATAGAGTGGGAGGAGAACCTCTCTCCACCTTCTAGCTACACGCCTTCTAAATACACCACAGGATGCCATTGGCCTTCTTGGCCACAAGGGCATATTGCTGGCTCATGGCCATCCTTCTGTCCATCAGGACCCCCAGGTCCCTTTTCCCTTCTCTGCTCTCTAGCAGGTCATATCCCAACCTGTACTGACACGTGGGGTTGTTCTTTCCCAGATGCAAGACTCCACACTTGCCCTGGTTGTATTTCATGAAGTTTCTCCCCGCCCAACTCTTCAGCCTGTCCAGGTCTTGGTGAATGGCAGCACAACCCTCTGGTGTGTCAGCCATCCCTCCCAGTTTTGTGTGATCAGCAGGCTTGCTGAGGGTATCTCATCCAGGTCATTATTTATGTTATTATGTTAATATTATGTTAATTTTATAACATCAGTACTCTTATTTCTTTCCTTGGTGTCATGTTTTGTTAAGATACCTGATGTCTACTATTCCAGAAAATAGCATGTCTCATTGCTTTATTATATAGTATTTTAAGCTAGTACACACCTCTGTAAACTCTAAACCCTTTCTTGCTTACTGTCGTATTACACAACAACTTGTGCAGACACATCACTACACTTAGAATGTGAGTTATTTTAAAAAAGATAATTGTTTCTATAGTTGGAAAACTGAGACATGCCTTGGTGAAGTGACTTGACTAAGGTTATGTGGAAGTTTCAAGAACCAGGCAGATACAACAGGATAGGGGTTTTTAGATTTCCTATTGTCTTGCCTGGGGGATTGTATACAAACCCTCCAAGTCACAGTCCAGTATTCTTCCTTCATAGGTTTCATTGTCAGTCATGTAGCACTGGACAATTTTCTTGAAGCCTCTGTCCTTGGGAATACATGATTATGCTAAACTCTCATCTTTACTATAAAGCAGTAAATTTCTAGCTTTTGTGGGCGCTGTGGGAAGTATGAAAACCCCAAGCGTGCCAGTTTAAAAAAACACATATACAAAATAGATTACTTTTTATAAGTTGGTCTCATAAATTTTGGGGCCCCAGTGCACACCTTCTGGGTGTTTAGGGTTGGCAGTACCCTGAACTGCAAGACCATCTATTCCCTGACCCCCTTCTACCTCATACTTCAGAATAGATACAATTTTTGGTTTCAGGGAGCTTAAAGAAGGAAAGGAAACAGTAGGTATTCTTAGATGTCTTCTTGTGTAATCCCTTTTTAGAAGTACTCCCCTTACTCCATTTTGATGAAGGTCTTTCCTTCGAAAGGACATCTGCAGGGTGTTTATGCCTCCTGTTGTTTGCCCTAGCTACTACTACCTCTCTTTAGGCATTTTCTGGTATGAACTGAAACTTAATGGGGTTTGTACCATAAATAGCACGAAGTGTCTGCTCTGTTTATGCTAGCAGGCTTCTGTTAACCTTTAATCCTCCCAAATCTTTCTCAAAACAAGGTGAAACAAACTATTTCTACATTCTTCCCTGTTGTTTGACACTAGTTAATATCATAAACAAATTTTGCACAACTTGAGAAGCAATTAATGCATCTTGGGTCAAGCAGTGCATTAAGGGCACGGTTTCCACATGTCTGTACCTTTTCCAACATCTAAAAAGGGTGAATCAGAGTGCAGTGAGGGACTTCTGGGGTGAAGAAGGCACAACTCTTGTTTCAGTGAGAGCCACAGGTTTCCCAGATCCAGGGTGATGTCCCTCTCCAGCCTGGGAGAACTTCAGGAGGTGAAGAGATGCAAACCCTTCTAACGGCCCTCCCCTGCCGACCCTGACCCCATTACGGGCTGACAGCTGTGAAAGACATCGGAAGCAATTAAAGCACACTGTATTAATCACAAAGGCCGATGGGCCCTGCTCTCTGAAAGGCACAGGTCTGCAAAAGAGATAAAACCGGGAACCTCGAGCACTGTAACATGTCACTCAGAGGCTTTGTTCAAGTCTGTCCTCCTGGATCCACTTGGGGTTATTTATTTAGTTAAAGTTCGTTTGAAAACTGGAAGCTTCAAGCTAGTTACCCAATTAACCTTAGCACCTGTTTGGCTGGAAACACTTGGGAGCAGTGTGAACAAGCTGTGGCAAGGCATTTTCCCCCCATTTTTTAGGTAAAAACAACAGACAAATATATTCCTGACACAAATGTTATTCCAGCCTGCTCTAAGGCCTGTGGTGCTGGGGTTTGTTCCTGATAATGATTTAAGTAGAAGATCCTGATAGCATCCACGACTGCTATAGCAGGGAAAATCATGATATCTAAATCAATAGGTTGTACTGAATAGCTGTTGTTTTAACTTTTGCCTGCTTCTGTTTTATTGCCTGATGGATTTTGGCTCTCAGTTTTCCTCTTCAGAGGCCTACAATCCGCACCAAATGTTTCACATTACTCAGTGTGAAAAACCTCCTATTCTTTCAGATTTTTTACAAGTTCATACATCCGTGGAAACCTGATATTTCATATTTCATTCTGCTTTGTGAATGTCATTGTGAGGGATGCTGGTTCACATGCAACAGGCCTCTTCTGTCTTTGATCAGCTTGACCGCAACTAATTGTAAATGGAGAACAAATGAAAGAAATATTTATAAATTTCATGGGAATTCAGGCAGGCCCTAAGCCTTTCCTAATGCCTCTATTCACAGTAAATGTTTATTGAATACTTTTAGTCTACTGTGTACTTCAGTATTTATATAGTGTTAGG
>VZRW01000089.1:59829-88774 GCA_013398125.1 Aegotheles bennettii
TGTCAGGACGATGGAGCCAAGCTTTTTGCAGTGACGTCCAATGATAGGACAAGGGGCAATGGATGCAAACTGGAGCATAGGAGGTTCCAAGTGAATATCAGGAAAAACTTCTTTACTGTGAGAGTGACAGAGCAGTGGAACAGGCTGCCCAGAGAGGTTGTGGAGTCTCCTTCTCTGGAGACATTCAAAACCCGCCTGGATGCATTCCTGTGTGATGTACTCTAGGTGACCCTGCTCTGTCAGGGGGGTTGGACTAGATGATCTTTCGAGGTCCCTTCCAACCCCTAGAATTCTGTGATTCTGTGATTCTGTAATAGTATTACAGATCGTGCTTTCATATTTATGCTTCTGCTTAAATTGTGTTCAAGCCAATGGGATTGAGGCACATGCTTAAAGTTAAGAAGCCTTTTTTTTTAATTTGTTTTGGATTTTGTTCTGTTTTTGGCTTTTTTTTAAAAAAAACTGGTTCTGAAAAAGAAAATCCTACTTACCCAGGAGCAACTTACATGTATTCTCCTTGGAAGACTTGCATGTCAGTCTGAAAAAAGATAGATGAGGATTTTATGAAAGTGTGGCTAGTGCTAGGATCCTTAAATTGATACTATTTCTAAGTAATTTTGTTTTCAGAAATGCTGCAAACCCGAATAGTTAATTTTTTTAACTTAACTTTAAAGCTAACTTTAAAAATCCTTGCATTTAATGAAAAGCAGTAGACTTCTCCAATAATTCTTTTTAAATTCTTAAATCAAAGTTGTATAAAAGATAATAATATGCTTCTATGATTGTAAACAATTGAAGATTGACTCAGGCTCCTATACATGTTCACATTTTCACATAGCAAAAGAATGAAGAAAAATAAAAATAATGAAACTTAAGAGCTAAAAACAATTTAATAGGGAGTGGAGACTATCAGCTTTCATTTAAAATTCTTGATTATGAATCAGTTCTACAGTGTGCAAGGAAAGTTGTGTTGGAATACACATAGCCTGTCTTGAAAGTCTGTTTTTGATAACTCCTTGTATTCATTCAGGTGTTTGCACCAAAGTCAGTAATTACATGCTTAAAAACACACCTCTATATTCATATGCCAGGGGATCACTTGCTCTTGTGGATGCAGGTAGAGGAGTGAACAGAAATGTGTTTCTAAAACTGGAAATTAAATCTAGAGATGCTGTTAAGTATTTTCTCTCACTATTTAAGAAATCACACAGAATAAGTTAATAGCTTAAAGCTTTCAGCTGATTTCTATAAGCATGCAAATCTATCTAAAAGCCATCCGAGTTTTACCAGCCTCATTGATAATGTATTTTGGTACACCTTCTAATGAGAGCCAATTTGTGTGTTCATGACTAAGTGAAATAGAGTAAATACAGGAGAATGCCTATTATTGCAATAATCTGCTGTAAAGTCTGGTAGTAGAATATGCTATCACAGCACAGTTTATATAACTAAGCATAAATATGTTCCTGAGGTATGTATTATTTTTCTTGAAAATTACACTAACTTCATTGCTTTTGCATCAAGGGATAAATCACTGGTGTTTTTTTAGCTCACAGCCCATGGCTTTAATTTAGAAGTCTATCCTTGTTTCCGTTTTAGCAATCATTATAATGCCAGAGAGGATTTTCCAGTCTTTCCCAAATTCTCTCTCACTCTTGAATTTTGGAGTCTGAAGACCTGAAATCGTGGCTGCCTGTGTCTGTCAGTTAGATCACTTGGTCTCATAGAGGACATTACCCCACTGGCACATCTTACTGTGCAACAACATCTACAGCAATGCTCCTGCTAGAGTTGCAACACATGCCAGAAGTGCAGCTGGCCCGAATGCCCCTTTGGAAAGCTTCCTACCTATTACTGCCACCCTTATTTATCTCATGTGCTTCCTGCTTTTGCTGTTTTATTCCTGAGAAATAAAACAGTGACCCTGCCAGCTGTTGAGCAAAGATCCTTAGCATGTGTGAACCAACAGGGCTAAGTTCACCAGTAACACACACAAAATGTAAAATCAGACAGTACCTTCCACCATCAGGCATGCACTGAATTTTGTGCCCAGTATGACAAGATTATAGGAGTTTTAATTACTGATGCACAGAGTGATACTGGTATTTAAGAGACATCCACAAGTTTGCAGTCAGTTGCAGTATTTAGCTGCTTGGACCTGGGGATTTAAGCTCAGATTCCAATGTCTCAGCTGTCCTCACCTCTTGTGTGATGGTTTGGCCAGAGTTGTGGAAAGCCCATAGGACTTCAGTGCTCCCTGAACAAGAGGAGGATAAGATGGTATTGCTCAAAGCCCTGGCTACCAGTCGTCTCTCTAATGCAGCTCCACCTACATTAGAAGTCCTCTTGCCCAGGTCTTCCGTGCAATACATATATAAGTAATAACACTACATATAAAGAAGCCTGCTGCATGTATCCCTTTCACAGGACTTTGTCTAGGATTTAGAAGCGCTTTATTTGTGTGTCAGAAACTGAACTTAAGCTGCAAAATGGCAATTATCTTCAGAAGTTGTTCTTGAAGTAGGCAACATTTATTCAGACTTCTGAAGAGGTTTAGGTGTTTACAGATGCAGGTAGCCCAGAGAAAAATCCTGGATTTTGCTTTTATTCGAAAGCGTTTGTACTGGAGGTAGTGAAAAGTTCCTTTTGAAAGCAACTCTGCTGGTGTATTTGTGAGGCAGTCAAACATGAAAGTCTTTATGAAGTCAGAAGACATGTGCAACTATGACAAGCTAGAACGTGCTTTACTCAGAGGACAGATTTTATATACATATATACACATATATATGTTTATTGATTAATACAACTTTTGTGATCTCTAACTTCCACCAGAAAGCACTCTATTTCCCTGGGGAGCTTGTTCCAGTGCTTGACCACCCTCTCAGTGAGGAACTTCTTTCTAAGATTTGATCTGAACTTCATGTCCTATTACTGAACACCAGAAAGAAGAGATCAGCACCTCCCTCTCTTCTCCCTTTAATGAGGGTGTTGTAGACAACAATGAAGTCACCCCTCAGTCTCCAGTTTTCTAAGCTGAACAGGCCAAGTATCCTCAGCTGCTCCTCATAAGTCATGACCTCTAGACATTTCACCCTCTTTGTTGCTTTCCTTTGGACACATTCCAATATTTTTATATCCTTCTTAGGTTGTGGAGCTCAAACCTGCACACAGTACTTGAGCTGAAGCTTTAACAATGCTGGGACAAACACTTTCAAAGAATTAGCCATACTGTGCTTAGTGCACCCCAGGTTACAGTTGACTCTTTTGGCTACCAGGGCACATTATTGACTCATGGTGAGCTTACCAACAATCAAAACCCCCAGAAACCTTTCTACAGAGGGCACTCCAGTCTCTTGACCCCAGTCTATATGTACATCAAGGATTACACAGTCTCAGGTGCAGAATCTGGTTTTTGTTCTTGTTAAATTTCATATGGTTGATGATTGCCCAGTGCTCTAACATATCAAGATCTCTCTGCAGGTCTTAATATTATTGTCAAACTTACTTTAAGTGCACTGAAATCCTGTGTCCAGGTCATTGATAAAATCATTGAAGAGAACCAGCCCTAAAATTGGTCCCTGGGAACACCACCAGTGAGTGGACACCAGTCAGATGATACCCATTTACTATGACTCTTTGAGCCAAACCCATCAGCCAATTTTTCACCCATCGTATGGTGCAGATGAATGCAAAATTGTGCTGATAATGCCTTTATACAGAAGCAAAAGCCCCTCTCTCATGAGGTAATCAAAGAAGAGGAGGAAATGAAATTGAAAAGGAGTCACCATTCATTATTAAGAAAATAAAAGTTTGATGACAGTGAAAGTTTTGTTTCTTAGTGCTTCCAAGAACACAGCATGGAGTCAAACTGCTAGCAAGTTGCCAGGACAGTGGATAAACCTAATTTTTTGTGCCTACTGGGTTTGTCTTAATGGATGAGAAAATCTACTAGTAAATAACTGTTGGATGACATCTACTCCAGATAACTCCTTGTGTGGACAGTGAGATCTAACCAGAGTGATTTTTCTGTCTGTCTGAACTTACATGACCCAGTAGACCAGTGTAGTTACAGCATGTCAATTTCTGTAGCAAATATCACACAGGGGACGGATGTGGCTACATACAAAACTTTGGTTTTCTAGGCCAAATAACCCAGCAGTCCTTCACACATGAATCAGTTGTGATAAGCCTTTGATACAGGACAAGAACAAGGCTCAAGAATTTCTTCTGCACCTGTAGTGAAGGGCTTACCCTCTCTACCATTCTGCCCTCCCTGTCTTCTCCTGAATTAGTTAATTCCAGGATAATTAGTCTGCTCAGAAAGAGGGCTCATTATTTCAGAATAATGGACAGGGTATCTGGTTAGGGGAAATATTCCAGAAAAGCCATATTAGACTGGAATAGTTACAGTGAAACAAATATGCCTCAGGCTTGGTTGGATTCTCTCATAGGCAAGGCTACAGAAATACATTTCTCATTTAAAAGAAACTTCCTAACATACTATTTAATGATGACATGATTTTGCATGCAAGGGTTGTCCTGTTACTGAAAGTGCTGAGTATTTTTGGTGGAACATCTCTCTTATGAGGAAAGGCTGAGGAAGCTGGGTCTCTTTAGCTTGGAGAAAAGGAGACTGAGGGGTGACCTCATCCATGTTTACAAATATGTAAAGGGTGAAGGTCAGGATGATGGAGCCAAGCTTTTTGCAGTGACGTCCAATGATAGGACAAGGGGCAATGGATGCAAACTGGAGCATAGGAGGTTCCATGTGAATATCAGGAAGAACTTTTTCACTGTGCGAGTGACAGAGCAGTGGAACAGGCTGCCCAGAGAGGTTGTGGAGTCTCCTTCACTGGAGACATTCCAAACCCGCCTGGATGCGTTCCTGTGTGATGTACTCTAGGTGACCCTGCTCCGGCAGGGGGGTTGGACTAGCTGATCCTTCGAGGTCCCTTCCAACCCTAGAATTCTGTGATTCTGTGATTCTGTGTGACTTGTTTTATATTACAATGATGAAGCATAAAAGAAGTAAATCTGTATTCTACGTGCTCATACCTACCTTCCATTTCTGTCTGTGACATATACTATAGTCTTACAAATTCTGGATTAAGCTTTCATCAGGTATTGCCAATGATCTGAACCATGAGATGTCATAGATTATGGTTTCAAAAAACTGAATCAAGTAAATATGTTTTGGGACCTCCTGCTGTTCCTAGCTAGGCTATTCTTTATCCTGCTGCATTCATAAATGCCAAGTAAATAAATCCTCCTCTTTCACACAGGAATAATAATGGAATAATTTATAATAACCTTATATGTTAGCATTAGACAGGAACAAGGAAGAGGGTTGTCTGCAGAATGACTTGACCTGGAAGTGTTATCCTTCAGTCAAACAGGTTAACCAGAAGACCCTGAGCATTTACTTAAACTGGCAGAGAAAAAGTTATGTTCAACCCATGTTGCACTTTTTGCATTGATTCAACAGACTAGACATGCCTCCTAAATGCTCTCTAGCACTGCAACCCATGACATACCACACTTAACAAGGCTCTAACAGCATTTCCACTGTAGCAGAACTAAAACACATGGCTTGTAACATAACTTTGACACTTAGAGCACTCATGAGCTAGGACACGGTGCAATGTGTAAGCAACATGTGGTAACCACTCATCATGACCAAATGAGCAGAAAACTCCCATCTTGACATGGCTTATTATGTCTAGAAGCTGTAAATGCAATTGTTAGGCAAAACTCAATCCATTATTATTATGCACATTTTTTAAAGTAAGGTTATACCATGCACTTCTCCCACTTTTTCTTTCAGGGTTACTCAGAGCAAGGTCAGATGATTTGGTAATGCATTAGAACCCAACAATAGTTCTTTAGATGGTAGCAGAATAGCAAAACGTGGGATAGAAAATGTATAGTTAAGCAGCAGGTATTCAAGTGGATGCAGTTATATTGTAAAAAAACTTGATTAGCGTGAAATGCAGCACATATTTTTAGCCAGGATTTAATGATTTTGTAATCAGTTACACTAATTTTAATTGTTTTTCACAGTTTCCTCTCATTTATAATACTCTTAGTACTGTAGTATGCATGATGTTTTACTCACAGAAGGATTAACTGAACTGGGACCTGATCCTTCTCCAGCTAACATCACTGAGAAGAGGAAAACCCCAAAACCTGTCATAACCCTGGGAACACTAGGAAAGTGAGAGTCCAAGTACTTGCTTCCCACTACCTGTAAAAATTCCATGGTGGGAATGAACATTTCTACATAAAAAGCTAACATGTAGAGGTATTTAGTACTCATAAAATCACCTACTTTCCTACCCACTTTAGTAAGTGGCTGTGATTTACATATGAAATGTATCTGTAATAAATTTCCACATAAATTTTTTTCCAGCAGCATGCAAAACTTTTTAGTTCCACACTGTGCACTTCTATCCTGATCCTCCACCTGGCTGTGGTCCTTTTTATGTGGGAACATTAAACTAATTTTACTTGGAATGTACGATGGTTTCTCAAGATGATGCACCTGATACTAAAAAGCAGTTCACAAGACTTCTTAGGAAGACAGATTGTTCCCCAGAGACTCCTTCTGCTTTGTATTACAGCTCATAGTCTTGCTTTTAGCCCCAGCTCATCTTTGACAGCCTTCTGCTTCACATTTGGCATCCTTGTGACATCTACAAAATTACTTGGGGGTCAAGAAGTCAACTGGCTTCCTCATATGCTTCTGCCATTACTAGTGGCTGTGTTCAGACCATAAGGGATAGGAGCTGAGAGGTGTGAGTCTCTGTGTGTGCGTTGGTGAGAGAGAGAAGGATAGAGATGGAGAGAAAGGGAGACGTGATGATGGCACACAGCAAAAATGGTTTAAATTTTTCTTTCTACCCAGGTTTGTGATGATTTACACCCAGACAGAGTTCTCCTTTGTTTGAGCACAGCTTAGCATTGTTGCCCATTGTTGCTTGTTAGCCCATTCAATGCTTGTAACTTGATGATGTTCCCTCCACTGGAAACCTGTTGTTTCTTGGCACCGGTCGATTGAAGTCTCATTCAAATACACTACATTATTGCACATCACTGCAAGGCCAGTTCCTGGGGTGCAGCTACAGATGAAGTGCATTAAGGTATTTGGTTTGTTAGCCACTGAGTGCCTTTCTGTACAGAAGCTTGAAACGGGACGTCTGAAATGTGAGCCTGGAGGAAGCTTGGCATGAAACATTTTACTTAATGAAAAGGATTTAAAGAAATATGAAAGTATTATGTTTGCTATTAAAATATAGGTGGAATAGTGCTTTGCAGTGTTCTGCATATGAGGTGTAACTCCAACTGGGTCCTGAACATTTAGGAACCAACTGAATCTAAATCTCCAGCTTATGCTCTGCTGAGTATCTCAGATTAATGTAAATCCATGTTATCCTGCTTGGTGTAGCCGGGATGATTTGGGTTATGAATGCAGTCATACAAACAGGGTTTGAAAGAAATTTAAGACAAGTTGATGAATAGAGCAATCAGAAAGCCATGCTATCAGATACAATCTGATTAGAAATTTATACACTGCTGACATATAGAAAACAGCATAGCAGAGCCAACAAATGCTGAAGTTCTTTTAGATGCAGAAAATCAAACATCATATAAAGCTAAAAGTCATACACGTTGCTGTGGGCTTCTGAGAAGTTCACACCTTAAATGTTTGCCCTGACATTTCATATTAGCCTTTCCTCTGTTCGTAGAAGTCCTGTCACTCAGCCTGTGCACTCAAAGGGTGACTCTGTTGTGGGTGTAGGGTAACACAGGCATTCTACCATAAATTAGTATGAATTAATGTTCTGTTGCAGAGCATGAAATTAAAGCAAAGCATGTTCTTATCTCATGAGACAGAAATACATGCTGTGAACAAATGTGTTTACTGAACAATTTATTTGGGGGGATTTCTTTGTTTTTTTCTTCAGACAGGATTGATTTGAATCCCATGCACACTGGAAATTCAACAAAATTTGTATTACTCCTCACTGTCTCTGTTACACCAGTACCAGATCTTTAATCAAAACAGAGATTAAATTGTACTGCATGTAGTAAAGATCAGTATAAAGATGTGGTTACTTCATCTAAGACCTTTTAAACTTTTACAGCCTCTATTACTGAGCAATTAGGAGGTTCTTCCATGGCTGTGAAGATTTACAAACAAAATGTTTATACAAGCTCCACCTGCATTTCAGATCCAAATTCAATACAAGCATGCAAATAAACAAATGGCAGTCATCTAAACAAGGAGGAAGTGATTGGGAAGTAAGCATAGATTTGCCTAATCAACCAAATTCCCTTCTAGGATAAATTGGCTGTATTTGTGGACAAAAAACGAGCAATGGATGATGTTTACCTTGCTTGATTCAATATAGCTTACAACACTGTCTTCTACTACGTTCTTGTGTCCAGGTTGTCATACTAGAGCTTGAATGGGAGGACAACTAGATGTGTAGAAACTGGCTGGATAGTGAGGCTCACGTAGCTAGGCTCATGACCATGTACCACAGTGTCTGTCTGGGATGAGTCCTGTTCAACATTGCTATCATTGATGCTAAGGAGAGGATGAAGAGCATGTTTGTCATGTTTGCATAGGTTATCAAACTGATTGTGTGTGTGTGTAAGACAGCCCTTGAGGAGAGGCTGTGGAAGCAGGGCTGCTTCAGTTGGGAGGAGGAATGACTTCAGGGGTGCCCAGGAGCGCCCCTGGTGGGAAGGGAAGAAGAACATGCAGTCAGGCTCTTCACATCAGTGTGTGGTAGGAGGAAGAGAGGCAGCAGCACAAGCTGAAACACAAGTGGTTTGGGCTGGATACAGAGACAAGCCTTTTCCCCATGAGAACAGCCCATCAGTGGAGCCTGAGCCCAGGGAGTTTGGGCTATCTCTGTCTTTGCAAGTTTCAAGCCACAGCTAGGTGAAGCCCTGAGCAGCCTGTTCTGAGCCCAGACCTGGCTTTGCTCTGGCTGGCTATTAGACCTACCAGCATGTTCAAAGGTATCACCTTGAAAAGATTCCTTTCCCCTAAGTCTAATAGGTCATCCTTAAGGAGGAGAAGGAGGAGGAGGCAGCCCCCTTGACTGGATCAAGGAGTGGTTGATTACTGCTTTGCTGCAGCCGTTGGAAATGTCAAAGCCCTTATGATATCTTAAGAGGCCACTTGACATTTTCTGGTTCATGTCCTGCAGTCCACACTGAGGGACAATTTTAGTGGTTATTTGAGCTTGTACAGCCCAATGCCTTGTCTCATAAAATGACTGGTCATCAAGAGACAGTTAACTGTCTGGTGTAGCATTTCTCCCATCTCACAGGCTTGTGCTACTGTTCTTCAGAAAGCCGAAAGAGGCAAAGAACGGAGGAACATGAAAAAGGGATAAAGATGGAGATCTTGTACCTTCCTCTGCATACTACAGCCATGGTGAACTGTCAATACCAGCAATAAGTTTGTTATCAGTGTAGATTTTGGATACCATCAAGGACAAATAATCTTCAGTGTTGCTTTAAGTACTTTTGGCACTGGACAACAGGAAGACCATGAATGGCTAGAGTTGAGTTATTCTTCCTAATAGAATAATAATCCGTACATTAATGTTTATTCCACAACAGTGTAGATTCACTTGTTGGCTGACTTCATGGCATTGCTTACAACTACAGACAAATATTCAAATTAAACTTGAACCATTAGGAGGGTGAAGTATGACATGGGCCAAGTGCGTTTACTTGACCAGGATGGTTACAGTGAGTTAGCAAAGGACAGACACACTGAAGTAGGTATTTCCAGAGACTTACAGTCCAGTTAGGATACAAAATCAATAAAGGACAATTATATCTCCAGGTGTAGATAAAAGCCAGCGGTGTTTAAGTGCAAAGTCTAGATTTTGTCTAAAATTAGTCCAAATCTAGTGGAGATGTATTTCAAGTGACATACAATGCTTTGTTAATTTATAGTGTTAAAAACATAGTAAGAATATTATTCTGGGACATGAAAAGAAAGAATTATAGGTAAAATTAAAATATATGAAAAAATATTGTGGACAGAACAAATGATAGCTGATTTCATAGAAAAAAGTGAGGCAAAGTCTCAGTTGAAGTTTGACTTTGTGGTTATATTTCTTTTATTTTGTTTTAATTTAAGGCAGTAGGTTGGTTTTTTTGTCTTTTGTTTTTGTTTTTTTTCCTGGTAAGGAAACCCAGACTTTTATTGGAACAGATGTTGTTTAAAGTTCAGTGCAGCTGTCACTGAAGTAGGCAGAAATGGTTCCACTGTGTTAGATCAGACCAAGAAAGGGCAAGAATGTTGCTCCATTCAGGTGTAAGAGAAGTGTAACAGAAAAAGAACCAGAGACTCAAGCATATTTTATATGGATAGTAAAAAGTAAGACCATTTTAAAAAAATTACAATACAAAGATATTCATAGAAATTTGAGTGGATAATACTGATAACTGCTAAAATACAATGGGTCTGTTCTTTTGTTGGAGAGAGGGATTTACTGATCTTTGCTGTTAGACCTGTAACTAGAAGTTTAATAGGATAAGACACTTCAAAAATAAAAGATCAGTTGTTGTTGGTGAGTCACTTGCACAATTGGTGGGAATTCTGTTTCTTGTAATGAATTTGTTTATGACAATTGTCATGACAGATGACAGATCTGACCACCATATATAGACAATTTCAGAAGGAAAGCAGCAAGCCTCCACACTTCCATAGTATCACAACTTGTGTGTGAGTTGGGGAGGGAAAATAAAACAAAATAGCTGAATGCTGAAACTCAGTGCAAACATCCAAGTGTTGTAGAAATCAGAATTACTTTGTAAGAAAAAGAACTCATTGCAGAAGTTGAATTTGTGCAGTTATGACTGGAATGGCTGTGGGAAATATTTCACATAAAATCCATGAGAATACAAACTTTACAAAAATATTTTACACATCCAATCAAATGTTTTTTAGCGGGTAGGTTCTGTATAATGTAAATTGTGTGTCAACAGGCAGATGTCTGAAGTAATGAAAACACTATGGATACACGTGTGTTGTAGTTATAACAAATCAGAGCGATAAAGTTTTGTTATTACATGCCAAACCCCTATTCTAGTATAACGTTCCAAAAAAAGTATGTGGAAATAATCAAACCATAAGACCATTTAATTTTTACAATAACTTTAGTTCAATAAAACAGCTTACAAGTGCTCTCCATAAGGACAGATATTTACTACATCTTGGTGCTGAATAAATATTTAATACAAATCTCCTCACACATTCATGAAAATGGCTTCCATCCTTGCTTAGACCTTTTGTTGTTATTTAATTAATACATGTGGCCTTGCAGTCTTTACAAGAAAACAACTTTGTTACTTTTAAAAAATTTTGTATCAGATCAGATGGGTGGGAATGAGATTTAGGTTTGTGTTCCAGTAAGGTTTCCAATAGTTTTTATTAGAATTACTGACACATGCAGTTGTGGGGGGGAAAACTGGAATCCTGTTGGCCAGCCTTGGCGGTGAATCAGCACAAAGTGCAATCCTTACCTCAGTACTGAAGAAGAGGAGACACAACCCAGGCCTTTGGTTCCTCCAAGAGATTGATCACATCAGCTGTGGGGGAAAAAGGGGTCATCCTAGACCCTGTATTATAGAATTTGAGCCTTTTATTTCTCTACAAAGTTGTAGAGTTTGGTGAATGACCTCAGTCCCTCTTTTCCTTATGGGGAACAGCCACATTATGCTCATCCTGCCAGGCACAACTCAGCTGGCTCTGATTTCAATTCTGAGACAGTGCACAGCAATTGCTCTTCACTGGAGATTCACCCCACAGGTAACACCAATCCCTCAGTCTGCGAGTGTCACCCAGTCTTATAACTTTGGAATAAAATCATCAAGCTGTTTCTTTCCATGTGGGGTGAGAAAGTTCTTCCAAGATTTAGAATCATTAAAAAGAACTCATGACCAATATTTTCATGTCAAAGTATTTATAATGGGAGCACTTACGACACACTTTGAATCTTAAGGTCAGCTGAATGTTCATTCTATTGCAGTAATTTCTGTGAGCAGATATCTCTGTCACAACAAATATTCGCTACGCAATGGGTGGGATCTAAAAGGAAGGTACAGCATGGGGCAACAAAAAAGTTCTTGTGGGTGTCACAAGCAGTTCTCATGACAAGAACAAGCCACAAGGGTTGTATTCTTGCGAAGGATGCTGAAACTCTGTAATGCTGCAGAAGTCTATTCTGTAACTTGTAGAAAAGGAGACAGAGGCATGTTAAGGAATAAATAGATGGTAGACTTCCTTCTGAAACTGTTCCAGAAATAGCTTCTCTCCCCGCTCCTGTTCATGGGCAGTGTTGCTATCTCATCCATTGCCTCTCCTGGAAAGGCTGAAGAAGAGATTGCAGCCAGTCCTCTCTTAGTCCTCTGGTAAATAATGAAGTCAGATTTTGGCTTCCTAACTAACTGAATCACCCCACGGGGAAAGGTTTAGTTACATTTTAAAAAGACAGCAAATATTTCTTTGGTGAGGCAGGTTTGGATCTTCTGACTCTTTAAAATTTCTTCCTCCCTGGACTGCCACATTTGTAACTCACTGTATCCCCTTCCATTCTTAATCTAAACATAATTACCTGTCTTTCAGCCACAAATAATAATCAAAAAAACACACCAGCCTCCCCCCACTTCTCAGCCTGGGATGGGAAACAGCAAGCTAGTACAACAAATAGTGACTTTCTCTTCCCCTACCCCTCTCATGAGGATAAATTCTGACCATAATTATGAACTTCATACAATTAAAACTTTAGAGTTGTCAGCTAAACCCCAAAATTAATAATCCCTTGAAGTGTGTTCATACTCCAAGTCTTATGCATACTCAGTCTTCTTACTGGATTTAGATCAAGACTTTAACCTACTCCCTGGGATATCATTCGATTGCCATCGTTGGGGACTATAATTTCATAAGGGTGTCTCAAAGTTACAGTGCAGTAACCCAAAACCCTTAACCTCAGTTCAGCCTTGAACCTGATCCCCAACCTAAACATAATCCAGGGAAGCAATTCAGCATAGCCTCTTTGACCCACCACTGATTGCAGGCATTTCTGATGGGAGTCCCTCCACTCTCTCCTTCTTTAACACATCCACAGGCACACCCTCCCTCCCTCTCTCACATTTGACCACTAAACAAGAAAAGTTGAAGGCAGTGGGGGAAAGGATTCAACTCTGTCAAAGTTCTCCTGAACCAGGATTAAAAAAGAAGTGAAATTTATTGGAAACAGAACATGATATAGGGAAAATCATGTTGCAAGGAAAGAGTATGTTATAGGGAAAAAATAGTTGGACTGCATTGGTTTTCTTCCATTTTTGTAGTACTTTAAACTGCTGGTTTTGGAGTGTCTTTAAACTGTGTTTTTCCTGAATGCCCGTAGAAACATCCCTTAGCTTCTGTACATCTCTGACTTTATGTTTGTGTACATTAATAAGGTTGGTATAACACCCTGAAAACAAACCAATAAATGAGGTCTTTTACAGAATTCTCAGAGGTCTCTAATGGGAGCTTGATGTATTGGACAACTTTTGAACTTGACTGCAAATTGCTTGTCAGTTTAGATCTGGATCTTGAGAGGTACTTTGTACTTCAGTCCTGCTGAAGTTTAAATAGAGTGCATATAATAGTTTTGGAACCACATCCCAAAATGTGAGGTAAAATTTGTGGGAGGGAATTAAAGTAGAAAGTACTCATTGTTTCTATCTACCATGTACTATCATTGAAAAATGTCTGAATCTAATGAGGTGCTTTCTTAATTTAAGGTCTTAATATGTAATTTCTGGAAAAAAAATCTTAATTTATAATAATTATGGCTTTTAAGAAAAATAATATACATATACAATACTGTTTGAAGAATAGCAAAGACAATGCAAAGAAGGAAAATGCATTGAAAATAGAGTGAGATAAAACACCAGAAAGAAAAAATTGCAAACCTGAAGATATTACATGTTTATCTAGGACTGGTGGAGTAGGTATAGCAATACCCCTTGTACATCAGCATGCAGTATTGCCTTGGCAGTTGGTGTTAGCTTAAATAACTTGCCTCAAGGAAGATAAAATTTGTTTTTTTACTAAATGTTTCCATAAAAAATAAAACAAATTGAAGCCCCTTCATCCCCTGTTACAATTATGAGAGATGAATCCTGTAGGAAAGCAGAGAATCATCTATCCACACCCTTTTCCAGATAAAGCATCCTGAATTCTGGGTAGGAAAGCTGTCAGCTTGATAGGGCACACAGTTCTCAGCACACAGATCCGACTCTCCTGGATCTGCTGTTAGTGGAGGCAATTCATAAGATCTAGTTGTCAAAGACTGATGTTCCTGATCCCTTTTTAAAATCACACACACCTCTATTTTAATCAAAGAGAAATTAGCACTCCCACATCCTAATTTCTGTATGAACAAGCTTTGCCTCTTCAGTAAGTTCTAGCTTTTTATGAAGTGTTGCATTTGGCTCATCACTGCTGCTGTAAAGATACCTTCAGATGAGGTTTAATTTAAAGCACAACAACTCTCACTAAAGGAAGCTGGCTCACAATTGGTGTTTCTGCAGTACAAGAACTCAGAAACACAATGCCAGTTGTACCTTGCAAGTGGTTTTCTCAGTATCTTGGTTAGGATATTAAATACAGGGAGCAGAATTTAGTTTTTCTGTTACAGTAAAAAAATTACAAAGACATATTACAAATTAAGTACTAGACAACTAACTTAACTATTAGAAACTGGTTTAAATCTATCTTAAACCTTTGGATGGATATCAAAACCACCAAACTGAGCAGTAGAAGAACTATGTGACCATATGCTAATCTGGAGTCAGTGCTACTGTATTTTGTATGATTAACTATCATAGTTAAAATGTTCACTGTGATGTAGAGAACTCTCTGCTAGGGGCCGGTAGAAAACTCCAGTCCAGTCAGGTTACCAAAGAGTTATCAGAGAGTGTCAACTCTCAACCTTGCTAACTCAAAAACCTTGTGGAAATCTACTAGTTTTGGTGGATTCCCCTAGAAGCATGGTGAGGAAGACAAGGAATGTAGTATTTCAGTTGTCTCTCTCAAAAAAAATAATAAATTCATCTCAGTCTAGGCTCAGGTGGATTCAAACCACGTGAAACCAATGCAAAATATTGCCTCAAATGGTCCTGTTTCCAAGCAGTTTAGCCCCCGGATATAAACCTGTCAACAATGTGGGAAGTGAGCACAGGATCACCAGCCCTCTGATTGCTGTCATGTTCCTTCTGGCTTCCTCTCCCCCGTCTCCAGCCTCCTGCCTTTCTCTCCACAGGGCAGCTAGGTTCCCAAAGGAAGAGGTCTGTTATGGGAATCCTACAACCCTCTAGATCCCTGAAGGAGAGCCTGCTCAGCCACAGCACACCTATTCCCAAAGCAAATACTGTGAAGATTGGGCCAGAAGCTACCACCACAGCTACATCTTGCTAAGGAAGAGGAGTGTGACTTTGTTGGTGTGCTAGCAGCGGGCTTTAGAGGTGCTTTGAGCCTGCTTGTCAGGTCAGATCTTCCCCAAAGACAGTGGCCAGGTGCCACTATGGCTTGCCTAGGTCACAGAGTGGGCAAACATGATGAGCACACACTGCCCAGGGGGAGAAGGTTTGCAGAGCCTAATCTTCATTTTTCTGCAGGCTTTTCAGCCCAGAATGGGGACACTCAAGTGGAGGTGTTCTGCAGCTGAAGGAGCAGAAGTGTTCTGTGTTTGCATTTTGAACTCTAGCAGTCAATGCCACTTAATTACCATTTTTATCACACCAGCTTGCTGTCTGTGGATGTCAACCTGATGGACATTTTGACATTTCTTGTCCTTTCTTGCTTTTCCTGCTTTGCTAGTGCATTTATACATTTCCTCCCTTCCTTTTTTTATTTAAAATATATACAATTTGGGTAAAAATTAAGCTTCAGGTTTTCTCCTGCTGCAATAAGAGCTTAGAGAAGGCCTGAGATTCATAAAATTCAAGGCACAGAAGAAAGAAAGTAAAATAAAAATGCACAAGAGATGTTAAAAAAATCAAGCTATTTCTGGACCTGGTGGCTCTTGAGCTGAAGTCAGCTGCAGAGCTATCAGAGCACAGGTGCACGCCACATGACCAGGTGATAATAAAACAACCCTAGAACACGATCTTGAGGAGGTTGATGATGGTTTGTCTCTGTAATACATCCATCCTGAGGTGCACTTGTACATCTGTTTCATATTTGGTAGTTTGTTTTTTTTTTATTTTTTACTAGTAGCTTTAAATAAAGTCAAGCAGATGAATATCTACATTTAAAAGACCATATGTTAACAAGGGGCTGTGAGGTGACATGACAAGGTTGGTGAAACATACTCACCATACGCAAAACTGCTGAGCAGAGTAAGAGGTTTATAAATGGATGGGGACCCTTGAGCTGCTGCAAGAAGAAAAGCTCTCTCTCAGGTTACCCTATGGCCAGTCTGGAGGGTTTGGCAGACTGATTTGTGAGGTAACTTTACCAGTCATGGAAGTACCTGAGTTAGGTAAACTCACTACAGCAGTAGTAAAAACCAGCAATGTATTTTTTACTGTGGAGGAGAGCACTGAACAAAAGGGACACCTGCTTACCACTGCCTTATTACTCCCACTCAACAGAAGTCATGTTGGAAGGAAGAGGAGTCAGGAGGGCAATAATTTCCCTTGCTAGGAAATATTTGTTGTATCCAAAGTGAAAAGCCAAGTACTGAAGAAAATCTGAGCAGTTGGGCAGCCTCAGTTGTCAAATAAGTCAGAGACAGGAATGTCTGATTTCTCACGGAAACTAAATCTCTCCTGGGAACATTGGTTTGAACTCAACTCTACAGCCTGATACATGGTAGACCATCTAAAATATGAAAAAAGTTATTTTCGTAAGTTTTCCAGAACCTATCTGTTCCAAAGGACAATTTCTATCCTTGCTCTGAACAACAAAACATGTGTGTAAGATTTCATAACTCATAATGTTTGTGATTCTGGCCCTCTGCTCCACTCATGTGAGACACCTCCTGGAGAACTGCGTCCACTTCTCAAGTGCCCAACATAAGAAGGACATGGAGTTCTTGGTGCGAGTCGAGAGGTGGATAACAAAGATGACCAGAGGTCTGGAGCACCTTTCCTATGAAGGCAGGCTGAGAGAGTTGGGGTTGTTCAGCCTGGAGAAGAAAAAGTTTCAGGGAGACCTCATAGCAGCCTTCATGTATGTGAAGGGGGCCTACAGGAAAGCTGGAAAGGGACTTTTTATGAGGACATGTAGTGATGGGACAAGGGACAATGGGTTCAAACTGAAAGAGGGTAGAATTAGATTGGACATTAGGAAGAAATTCTTTCCTGTGAGGGTGGTGAGACACTGGAACATGTTGGCCAGAGAAGTTGTGGATGCCCATGCCCTGGAAGTGTGGATGCCTACTCCCTTTGAGCAACCTGGTCTAGTGGGAGGTGTCCCTGCCCATGGCAGGGGGGTTGGAACTAGGTGATCTTTAAGGTCTCTTCCAACCCAAACTATTCTGTGATTTTATGATCTTTCATCTGGCAGGCCATCTTGATTTGATGTGAATCGCTTCTCCATCAAGTTGACAGGCACCCTGTTTTGTGTAAGTCTTGCTTGACTCATTGCAGAAGCACCCAGAATGCTAAACATTAGGTTTGTTTAATGTTACATAGCAGATTAGGTTGTGCACAACCCATCGCAGAATAATCCTAGTAGTGTGATCTACTGCATGAAGAAGACAGTGGAGACATTTCCACAATAGTGACCTGTTAAATGCATAACTTCACTGGCTAAGATATTAATCTTTTCAAGCTTTTTTGTTTCTATTTTATTTTCTTTTGCTCCATATTTTGCAGGTGGTGTAGAAAAGTTTTAAAGGCAGCTCCAGTGTTACATTAGATGTACCCAGGAAAATACTTACTCCTTTTGCACATTAGTCAGATACTTATTTCTACCAAAAGTATCTCAGGTCTTCTGACAGGCATGAAAGAGTTTCATCCTGTCCATTCATGAGTGTCCCAGTGGGACTCTGTGGTCCTCAACATTTCATCTTTTGTCCTGCATTAATGAAAGTTGGGCTGCTGAATTAAAAGATACTTCAAGTTACAACAAAAATAATCCAGTTTGTAGATTTGGCTAAAATCTGATGCCAAAGAAAAATTTCCAGCACATTACAATAACAGTGAAATTACATTTTTGATGGCACTAGAAATAAACAAGGGACTAACAAAAAATGAACTGCCTATAGATGGTTGAAGGAAGTAATTATAAATAAAATCCTTTATAAAAACATTAGAATTATCAAAAGTGTATCAGCCTTTTGAAAAAGAAAATCTCACAAGCAACTGTATTGATGGCAGGACCTGTTCATTTCTTGCATTTTCTTTTCAAAAAGAAACAAGCTTGCCCACATCCTGATTTATTTCTTTTTTTTTTACTTTACTGAAAATGTGTCAACATTTATCTATATGTTTTTATCTGGGTGTGTTTCTAATGTCTATTTCAAGGAAGTGGATTTTTTTGAAAATAATTAAATTACTACTTTTCCATGCAAAGAGCAAAAATTCTAGTTGGTGATAATACCTTGTCTGAAAAACTTATGTGAGAACAACACCATATGATCAAGCCAAATTTCACTTTTCCTTTAGCCTTGGAGCTCAATGTTAAGCTCTGGGGCAAAATTTATGGAATTGATTATGCTAGTTTAGATAATTGGAATTCCAAGTCACCGTGGAGCCTCTAAAAATGACACCTTAAATCTAGCTCATTTTGATGCACCTTTTTTATCAAATGCCTGTTTCAATATGAGAAGATAAATCTGTCAAGTTGAGTCATAAGTGCATCCAGTTTAATTCAAAGACTTTAAGAATCTCAGCAAACGTTTAGACAAAATTGAGCTGAGTTTTGATTTTGTAATGAAACTCAAAACCAGCCGAGTTTCTCTTGGTTTTGTGTTTCATTGCAAGAAACACTAATTCTTAGATGAGTATGACCTATAGTGCATACATTGGTGATCAGCAGTAAATGTGCAGAGAAAGAAACGGTAGAACAGACATCAGATTTTTCTTTGCAGTCAGCAATGCCTGGAAAGCTGCCCTGCTTCATTGTAATGCAGATTTGCAGATTTTGGCCCAAAAAAGACCTGTTGGCGAAGTTTGATACTGAAAAGTAATCTTCTTCAGGAAATGAGTACCAAAGAATTGTTATACTATGTAATAAGAAAGGAACAATAAAGATCCCTGGCGAGAAAGTAGTTCTGGGTTGATGGACAACAGTCATTATAAACTGAGCTTTCAAATAAAAATACCTTCAACCTTTTAAAAGGGTTTCTGTATTTTAAATATGGATGTTCGCATTTCAGACTGGAGATCTTCCAAGTGACCTCTGACTTAGAGGTTAAGCACTTATGAGAGAACAATTACAGACACTAAGAATGAGAAGGAAAATATGATTTTGTAGCTGGAACAGACTATAGAGTATCTATACACATTTTAAATTTGAATTAAAGAGGGAACTATTGGGAATGGTTTAAAAACAGCTGAGGCTGAAGAAATGAATGAAATTACTTTTTCTATTGCTCCACAGACACTACTGCCCCAGTCACTCCATTTAAAGAAGATGAGTAAGAGCTTGTCTGTACCACGTGCCTGAAGTGACCTGATCTTGATGACAAAGCTCCAAATATATAAACAGCTGTGACAAATAGCTCTGGTGGTGAAGTAATCAGTTACCCAGTCAGCTATGACAAGATGTGTGTGCAAATGAATCAAAATAGAAAGGCGAGAATCCCAAGAAAAATAATCCATGTAGTCATTACTTCTCCCTTGTTGGGCCACTGAATGCTGTCCTACAGTTAAACTTTGTTACGGTCTTGGATGCTCCATTGCTGTTTAAAGTATCGTTGTCATAAAGTAGGAAAGTGCACTCTGTCCCTATGTTAGTGGTTGTCCCATTTGCAAGAGATGCAGCGAAAAATTGTACAAATTTGTACTGTGCTGTTAAGGGTCTGAGCAGAGCTTAAAATGGTAATCTCCTACCTGCCATCAAAAATCAACAAAACACAGGAAAGATAGGGGAGTGTTACTGCCTGGCCCTTTCCTATCTCACAAATACATAAAAAAGTATGCCTTTTAAAATACTCCTGACCCTACTAGCTGATCACTTGTGTGTATGGGAAGAAGGTCAGGCCTTTTTCTTCCTGAAACCATATGTACCTTTTCAAATGGAGAGGTATTTATCAGAAAGGTCTGCTAATGGGAACTGGTATGCAAAGCAAACATTAGAAATCCATGACTCCAGATATCTACAGTACTCAAAATACAAATGGCTATATTTTTTTCATTAGATTATACATTGTGTTAAAATATTCAGTGTTACTAAATTGAAAAAATGGTTTGGGCTTCAAATTCATGGGGGAAATCCTTCTAGGCACCACAGCTTCAGAAAAGGAAATAGACTGATCTCATTTGAAGTTTATGATAGAAGACTCTACCAGTAACATAGGTGGACTAAAAACAGAGTATGAGGTCCCACCATCCTAGCTGAGGCAGTTTTGAGCATCTGGAAATCGTTGTTAATCTGATTTTAAAACGCAAACTGAAGTAACGAAGGAGGGTTGCTTTAGCCTAAGGTGTTTAAGTCATAAACAAACACTGAGTAGCTTTGCCCCTTCAGACAGTTGACACTCTGTGTGCGTGCCTGTATGAGTGTGCAATCCATTTAGGGGGAAAAAGTAGAGAAATACTCCCTACATCCTGAGGAGCATCAGCTTGGGGGCTGGTTTAGTCTTCCACCTTGCAGAAAGCTGGAGCCAACTGCTCTGGATGTAGGACTGCTGGCTTCCTCAATGGCCAGGCTTGTAGTCTGGGTGAAAGACTGTGACAGCTTTCTGCCTTGTCCCCGCTTTTACTCTTGCACCACTCTTCAGGGGTGCCAAGGGGATAAAGACCCTCTAGCAATATGCCTTTCCTGGGTAGATACACGTTTATCAGAGCACTTATGGGGAATATCTAAGAAATTAACTGCATTTACCTTATATTGGCACATACTTCAATGCCAAGGATGCTTTATAAGTTTAGAGGTTACCTGGAAGCCTTAGTCCTTGCTCCTCTAAGAGAAGCAGGCTTTTAAGGCAGGTGGGTCCTGCCAAAGTGTGTAGAAAAATGACATGGAGCACAGTAAGATGAGTGAAAGGGAACGTTCGTTACAGGCTCTGCCTCCTTTCCAATTGGCTGAAATTCACTGTCTTGTTGTTTTGACCTGTGTCATGAGTTGTCATCAGCTTCCTGTAGCTTTTCTTAGAAAAACAGAAGTAGAGTGTTGTGACTTTAACTGGTATTTCTTGCTCACATCACAGTTCTTCACTTATCATGTATGGTTACTTCACATGTGTTTTCCTGTACAGAAAAGTGTTTTTCTGCAGAATTAATATCTCATCACCGAACTCTTCTGTGCAGGTAAATAGGACTGTGAATAGTAAATCCACATCTCATGGGGAAAGAATGAAATTAAATCCTGTCATCTTGACATGGAAATACAGGAGAGACAAATTCTTGTTCCTGTGTAGGCTTTTAGGTTTCAGATGAAGTACTTTTATTTGGAGCTGTGATTACATTTATATTACATTCTCTGTTTCAATGCTTTTCATAAAATTCATGCTTGGAAGGGTATTATATTTTAGGTTAACTTGAAATTTATTTGGAATTTCCTTTAAACAATGAGATGGTATCTCCTACACAGTGATGCACTTCACTGGATTCCCATCAAAAAACCACCACCCAAATTAGCTAAAATTGGTTCTGAATTACAAAACAAATCTTATTACCACTGCTACCTGAATAAACAACACAATCAGCATAAAAAAGATACTAGACCTCAAGGGGAGATGAATACATCAGATCCTCATGGCGTGAAGCAGTGTCTTGTATTGGTGAAGGTGCGAAAGTCAGAAGCCTGGATTCTCAGGCTAGACTCACAGTAACAGTTTGTTTTCTTTGTTTTTCCAGTGTATTTTTCTTTAAAATGAAATTCAGACCTACCAACTGATGGCTCTGTGGGTCAAAGCAGCACATAAACTAATCTTTAAATACTCACTGATGGCTAGAAAAAAAAAAATCACTGGACACAATTATATTAAAATAGTAGGAAAGACCATATAATTCTGTAGCATAAATGCACATATTTTCCACTTTTTTTGTCATGTGAGAAACATAGTCTTAAGTGGTCATCCTTGCCATAGCATAATTAGGGTATTTATAAAACTCATATGATTTGTTGGTAAGTATTAATCAACATGTAACTAGAGCTGAAACCTATCCAGACATATTACAGATTACTTAAGTTTTCCAATATTTTTTCAAATAAAAGCTCCACATTTTGTTCATAATGGTATGGGAGGAGTGAAAAGGATTGCTATCACATAAAGATTAGAAACATAATTGAGTTTTTATAGAAATGGAAACAAATATTGTAACTCAGAATATGTGTTAGCAAGTACTTTTTTATACATGAGCTGTGCTAAAGTAGCCAAATCACACCTGGTATATGAGATTCCCCAGTGAATAACAAATATTTTAAGATATATATTTAGACCTGCCACTTGCTATTTTAAGATAAGGATGCTCTACAGAGAAGGCTGCAACCTGAATATCTGTCCCAGAAAGCCCAGCCCCTCTCTTGAGTGTCTGCTCTCATGAACAGCAGAATTCTGTAAGGACAGACAGAGAAGTACACAGAAGTAGGGACATATTAGGCATATAATATACTCACAGTTTCTGTTTTTCCATTGCCTGATCCATCTGAAATGGCCAAAAGATATAAACCATTTTTCTGAGCGTAACTTGAACTCAAGTTTTAAAAAACACTTCAATTTGGGTATGTTCAGATGTTATCTACACCTCTTACATGTCTCACATGTCTCCTAAACGTCTCCTGTGGTTAGTGACATATAGTGAAAGAGAAGTAAAGAAAATTTTTTTCTGGAAAGCATCATTCGATCACGACTATGACTTTAACTGATTAGAGAAACTTACTTTATAAAAATGAGATCCTTGGAGACTTTTTGTTATTCACTAATTATTGGCAACATGAGAAAAATCATTGAGCACAAGATGTGTTGGACAGACAGCAGTTTCAGAAACAGTCCCATTGCAGTGCAGGCGGAATGGTGTCAGTGATGGACAATTTGGTTAGTATCATTGCTCAAGTGAAGGTCAGTTGCATAAGGCAACACACACAGTATGAAGCAACGCTGATAAGCCAAAGCAAGAAGCCCTTTGAACATGAAGACCACAACATTTATGAAACCTGTTATGAAGAGAATATATTGCAGTATATCCTCATTTTCCCTGCCCACCTAAATCATGTTTCTAACTAAAAGACATGGTATTGTGACCTAGAGAACAGATCCAGTATCTTGTGTAGAGCTGAACATGTTAGTGCCCAAGAACACACTAAATGGAAAGTGTTTCAGCTCTCACCCAGCTGAGCAGGACCTCATGAACGCTGGAGCTCATGTGGTATTTCTGCTCATTGGCAGAGCTCTTAAGCAATGACAGCAAATCTTAGTGCACTTTGAGGGCAAGCAGAAGTAAACTTCAGCCCTGAACTCTGATGCGTGAAAACCATTACTTCCTGAATACTGTGTCCACCATACTTTGAATACAGCCAACAAAACATTGCCTACACATCTGCCAAAGATCTGAACGAAGCTTGCCAAAACACCTGAGATAATAGCTTTCAATTAGCCAGTCTTAGTACTGATCTCCTGTCAGATCAGCTTGTAACTCACAAATTGTAAAGATTACAGAGAGGCCTGGTTTGACTGGTATATTTTCAACATTGTCATGACAATGTTGTCTTGAGCTAATTTAAAGACATCCTTGAGCTAGCTCTGGTTGCCATGTCTTTGACAGCAAGGAAGTAGGCAGAAGGACAGTGGGTCTTACTGCACCGTTTGCATGAAAAAAAGAAAAAAAATTATAAGAAACAGAAAGGTTTTCTCAGTTCTGGTAACTGAACCTTACTTTCTGTCTGGTGCAGTGGGGGATGGCAGGAGACTATAGAGTGAATGTGCAGAGGGCATAAGAAATGCATATTTAAAGTTTTGTCCAGCTCACTGTACTGTCTGGTTATAAGGGGAATTAGGAAGATGTAGAATATGGGGGAATTCTGAGTGTAGCTTGTTCTTGGTTGCAAAGCACGAATTGCTGTAAACATCCAAATGTAAATAAATCACAACTTTTAGGCATGGATAAGAAATTAAATATTTCTGGAGGTGTAAAGAAGTGGCTTGACATGTTCCAAGGCCCACTGTTGGACAGCTGCAGTGCAATTATCCGCAAGATCATCCGAAGTTTGAGCTGGGTCTTAGGGGTTTTGTTGTTTCTCCTCCATCTGCCAAGTAATTCTTCAGTAAGCTGACATCACACATATCATCTTTCCTTGCAAGAACACATTGTATGTTCTGTGTTTTGCAGATTTTTTTCTCAACTCTTCTGTTAAAATAAGAAATGTGGTCCTTTACAGGTAGTTTTTCTGATTAAGCTAGTATCTTTCAGAAAGGAATGTGACATCAAGCTCTGTAAGATTTCTGGATGTGACATTGTGATCTATAATACACAGTAATATGTAAAAAGATGTTATTTATACAACTTCATCAAATCTCCGATTATAAAATACAACTTGACGGCCTCAGCTATTTGCCAGATTCTCTCTGACATTATCAGTGAGAGTTTTTCCATTTATACGAACTACACTAGGATTTATACTCTTACACTTCTTTTAATTCAATTATTACAATTGTAATCAACAGAGTACCTCTTCTACCTGATGGCATCTAGGAAAAAGGGCTAAAAAAGGTGTTCTGAAGCTGACTGAAGGTAAAATTTTAAATGCTGGAGAGGAATTATAATGAGAATTGGACAGGCTGTGGCACACCCCAAAATGTTTGTGATTATTTCAGCCTCATAAAAGTTGCCAAAGTCTATGAAAAAGGCCTTTGTTGTCCTGGCATGGTGTGGTGGAGAGGTCCCAGATTTCCTATGAATCTGGGGGATTGGAGCAATGCAGCTGACTGTGTTAGGTGACACATACCAGGACTTTGAACTACCTATAAAAAATACATCTCATTTAGCATGTAGTATTAGGCATTTGGCATACAAAGACGCAAGACTTCCCCTTAGCCTTCAGCTGGTTGTCGGGAGCAAGCAGAGCTCTCCTGCACTGAGGCGAGGGTTGGGGGAAAGATTGGGAAAGAGGCACTGATGTGCTGGAGTGGGACCTGCAGGCTGCTTAAACCTCTGTAATAAATCTGTCGTGGGAGAAGGGATCAAACAGCGCAGCATGAACAAACGTGTGGTATAATGATTATAGACTTGGGAGCCCGGGGCTCAGCCCTAAGGCTGTTGCCATCTAAGGATGGAAAGTTTTTCTTTTTCCTGCAGGGAAGGCTCCTTCTGGAGATTGTCCCTAATTCCATGTTTTAATGAATCCCCAGAATTTAGCCACCTTTGAGTGCCCTCCAAGACCAGCCTAACACAAGAATTGTGGCCTTAAGGTATCCAGGTTGGACCACTGTCCTGCAATGTTTAGACAATGTACACTTTTCTCCCTTTTTATTACATTGTACCATTGCAAGGTATTCATCCTTTTGTTGTCAGCCTTCTAAACCTCTTCCAACATTTCTCAAAGCATCTTTTGTGACCAATCACTGATTTCATTTCAGAGCAGCCCTGAAATGTATGTTTCTTAGTTGCAACTGAAGAACAGCACAAAGGAAAAGGTCAAATCCTCCTTTGGGTAAATGAACTATATACCCTCTGCCAGCATTTCATTTATGCATGAGTTTTTTCCCAGATTCCTCATTCCTAGCCCTTCACTGACAGGTTATGTGGGATAAGGAGGCTTGAGAAAGGCTTTCAGTTACTTTCCTTCCTTAGGTAACTTTGAAGTAAAAAAATGCAGTGCCAGCTCTTCAGAAATGTTTATAATATTTTGGATGCAGACACTGACTGTCCGTACTGTACATGGATTTTTGGCTGACATTTTGTCATAAACTAACAGCTGAGTGTTAGCTAGCATATCAGCCTGAAAACATGTTCATCAGCACCCCCTATGTGAAGCCATATCCTAATTCCACCTTGCTGATGGCCCTCAATCCATAGTAATTTCAAGAACATGAAATGTTCTTACTGAAGTCTTTCTCCCTTCCCTCAATGGCATAAAGAATGTTTCTCACTGCAGTCATGTTCTCAAAAGAGCTCCCAAACCCCTTTGCTTGTTTCCAATATAGTGACCAAGGAAATGGTGTTAAGTTTTCTTGCAAAAGAACAGGTTGAACCTTTTCCATTTTTCTTGGAGGCTTTTAAGTATAGCAAGAATGTAGCAGTTTCTCTGCTGCTGCAGACTGTACCTCAGTCACACCCCTCATGTTCCCCCACAGGTCTGACATTTATTTTTGAAACTGTACCAGCAAAGGGAAGGAGATACATTTGTACAGTACATCTGCATTCTTGTGAGTTTTGTCAGCCATTTTTTTTAAAACATAATTTCTGAAGGTCACTGAAATTTAACTTGAGAACCACATATATGGGAAGTGGGGCACTTCTACCATAGCAAGTAGCTGTCAACATCATTAAGATGTTATCATCTCTACTGTTTTTAGAACCAGTTTTCTGTTTAGTGTTTATGAACAAGTTACAAGAGACAACTGAAGTTGTACATTTAAAGTATGGTACAACAACAAGTCAGTATTTAAAGGCATTTGAGCAGTAAGACTGGGAGAAGAAATTATGCTCTACAAAACCAGTTTAAGATGTCTTTTGTAGTTCTGTCCAGTTACAGTTTAGTAATAACTGTGTATAGTAAACAGTGCATACTTTCTGTACAGGCTGGTATCTGATGTACTGGAAGAAATCTTTGCCTCCTGTATTGGGAAACTGGTTGTATTTGCAGTGAATGCCATACTCATCCCTTCTGCTGGGAGAGTGTTGTCCTTCTGCTCCACACAAAGAGGAAGCTCTCCAATGGTTCATCACTGCCTATGAAGTCACTGTAAATAGAACAATTTCTATAAAGTCTTGCTCTCTGTCTGAAAATACAAGTAGTTAGTATGGGGAAGAGTGTTTAGGCAGGGAGATAAGACAGAATTGCAGTAACACCGCCAGCTTTGCTTGTAGTTCCTAAAAGGAGAATGGTACATGTTTCCTAAGGTAGACCTGCTTCCTGACATGATCCAACCTCATCAGTATCCAACACAACAGTAACTTTTGAAACTTCTCAGTAACCAACCAAATGCACACAGAGTGACATGGGAATCTGGAACTGAGTTTCTTCCTGCCCTTGCCTGGTCAGTTTTTTTCCTTCACCCCTATATACTCATTATGATCTGCCCAGCACTGCTTTGTTTTTGTTGTTTGTTTGTTTGTTTGTTTGTTTTCAAACATGCTTTATAGGAGTCTCTGGTGAGGCACAGAGGGGACATCCACAGCAGGATCTTGAGATGTCCCAGGGTCGGGTGGTGGAAACACCTGTACCTTGTCTTTGAAGTCAGCATGCAGAAAAGTCTCAAAAGAGCTCTTGTTTCCTGCAGGCATTAATGCCAGAACCCAAACTAGAGCAAGTAACATTTTAAAACCCAAATTACAGCAACTTTTCTTTTAGAATAGATCAGCTTTGATCTGCTGGACAGAACACAAGTTTTTATGAGCAATTTTTCCTCTACTATGTCCTTGCAGATACAGGTCCTTTTGTAGAGATTGTGTCTTGACCCATGTTTTTAATGACTCTACAATTTAACAACCTTTGCACTGTGCCCTCCAGGTCCATCAGAAACAGCTCTTATCCTTCCATTGACTCTGAAGCTCGTCTCTGTGTCTGATTTCCCAGTGTCTACTTGCTCTCTGGACAGTATTTCCTCCTATTGAGTCTTGTACTGTGCTGTGCTCTGAGGCTTGTTGCAGCTATACAGTTGCATTTGTATGGGCCAAAAGCCGGACTCCCGCTTTCTCCTCTGATTTGTTCTGGAATGCACACTTCAGAAGGCAACTATGACCAGGCAACTCTCTTCCTTCTGTCCTTCCTGAACTCTTCATAAGGAGCCAGACATTACAGTGCTTATGACACAAACTTAGTAAACAAATTAAATTGTACGATCTGTCACATGGAACTCCAGTATCTCCATTTCCCTTTGGCAGGTCTTGGAGAGCTTGAAGGACAGGGCAATCCATGTGCAGGAAAGGACTCGGTGCTGATAGTGCCTCTGGCTGGTCTTTCTGCAAGCTGTCCCTCTCCAGCAGCACCCTTTTCCAGTGGGCTTGGGTGACATACACTTTTGCAATCAAAGCAAACAGGGGCATTTCATTTGAGCCTTCTACAAAGAACATGGCTTGCTGAGGGAAAACACCTGTTTCATAGGTTGGGACTGTGTTGTGTCTGCAGACAGATACATGCTTGGCATTTTGCATTCAGATATGTTAGCCATGCAAAATGGCAGTGAGGTTGATGTATGTGGCTAATTGTAACAAGCAATACACTAACAACCATGAAAATTTATTGGTGTTCTTTTTCCCAGATGTTGCTATCTGTTTGCATGTGTTACTAAGAAGCTTACTAAATCTCTGTTGATTTCTACACTTGGACACCTGAATGTAAAGATGCAGTGCTTGTATGTCAGACAGTGGGTGAGCTTAGAGACATTTGTGGAAATAGTTCTGAAAGGTGAATAATGAGTACAGGTCACCTTGCATTTTCCGAAATAAAAGAATAAGCCAGCTCCCAGCACCTGGTAATTGAAATTAGGTCTCATATATGCAGGATCCCTGTGTTGTAACTTCTCTTCATAGGCAGTATGAAATTTCCATGTTACTAGCTGGAAAATGTTTTGAATATAATAAT
>VZRW01000089.1:88943-114553 GCA_013398125.1 Aegotheles bennettii
ATAATAATAATAATAAACTGAAAAATAGGACTCTGCTTATATTCACTTTGAATACTCCAGCAAAATCCCTTTTCTCAGCCCACACACTTCACTAAATCACCCCTCTTTCATCTCCCTCCACTGTCTCCCCATCCTCTATAGTGTTTAACATAAAATACTTTGTTTTGTTTTCAGAGCCTTTCACAGCCTCTGCACACCAGTTTTTAATTTCTCATTTTCTTATGTCAGCTCTCCCCTCCACATCCATTACCCACTTTTTAGATTTTCAAATGTCTTTTTTCTTTTTCATACTGCCTCTCATAACTGAGAGTTGCATCCTGCTGATATTAAGAAATTAAGAACATGTCATCCTCTTTCAAATCTCTCCTTAAAACTTACTTCTTTTCTACAAGCCTTTGCCTGTGTGCTGACCTGTAATACTGTTGTGGGTTAACTCTGATAGGCAGCTAATTACCACCCAGCTTCTTGTTCACTGCTCCTCCTCACCCCAGTGGGATGGGGGAAGAGGAAAGGAAGAGCAAAAGCAAGAAAATTCATGGGTCAAATGAAATTTGTTTGCTAAGTGAAGGAGAAGTGGAAAAAGAGAAAAAGAAAATAAAACAAGTGCTGTAAAGACGATCTCTCAGAACCTCCCATGGGTACACAGATATCCTCAGAGCTTCCTAGGAAAAGATGGCTAACCCTCCTAAAACTCCCTCTTTTCCCTTTGTATTGCTGAGCATGATGCTGTATAGCATGGAGTATGCCTTTGATTAGTTCAGGTCATCTGCCTGGTTGTGTTCCCTCCCAACCTCTTGCACACTTCCAATCTACTCTGGGAGGCAGAGTGAGAAACAGAGAAGGCTTTGATGCTATGTGAATGCTGTTCAGCAATAGCTAAAACATTATTGTGTCATCAGCATTGTCTTAGTTGCAAATCTAAACCACAGCACTGCATGAACTGCTGTGAAATATATTAACTCCATTCCAGCCAGACCCAGTAGATTTACTGACCATTGATATTCACTTCTGCCTTTGTCTGTTGCAGTTTATTTCATACTTTGCAATAGACTCTTTCAATCTGTAACCTGTCAGAGTGGTATCCTGGTCCTCAGGACTCATTGATACTTCAAGGAGTACTCATAATCATCATAAAACCACAAACATGACTAGCAGATACTGACATTCCACAAAGCAATTAATTTCTGTAAGCTTACAATCCAACCTTTGAAAAGAATAACTTTCAAAACTGTAAAATGGCAAAAGTAAGCTTGAGATATCCATTTTTAATAGTCATAATAACAGACCTTTTCTTTCAGTTATGCTAGCAGCTTTTAACCACTGTTTCTTAAACACCTGCTTCTTCTTTAAACCTTCTGGCCAAGATCTACCAACTACCCTGCTGCCTGATTCTCCTTTTCCCTGAGGGACATATCTAGCTTCTTCCTGTTCCTGAGCTGAGTACCTGACCACAGTAGCCAGTGGGAAAACCTGTATCTGACTAGTTCAAAGGCATTGAAGACAATACTAAGCAACTATTTTGTGACCCAGTTGGATCAAGGATCTGTGGGTTATTTGGTTCTAGCAAGCACAATGAAACCCAGGAGATGGTACTAACGCAGCCTGTGGCCCAGATTTTCTGTTCCTTGAGTGTCCTCATGGAACAAAGGGATTTGACAGCCCTAGTAATGAGTTAACCAGCTCTGATTTCCCACTTCCTTTTCATGGTCATACTCTTCTCAATTCTAAGTCATACTTTTCTCAGGCAGTCTTCCCACCGGAGCCAGTCTTCTCATTTTACTAAATTTTTTTTGCTGAGAAGGAAACATTCATAAACACATGAATTGCTCTCCTGTGGTCACACAAAATATGGAAGAACCTTATGAGGAGGTGTAAACAGAAGTCATTTGCATGCAGCAGCAAACACTTGATAGCCAGACTGCCTAGTTCCTTTCAGGGAGTCCCCAGATGTCTGCTTCCAGGGAGGCAATACCAGTCACCCCACCTATCCTTGATTTCTGCATTCAGTTGTAGTTTTCTTCCATGCCAAGAGCTGAATGGCTCCCTCAGTGTTCAGGTGCTCTGTGGAACACACACAGTCTTGTTCTTCCCGGGTTTCTTCGCTTCTAAATCCAGTTTAAATGCAACCTTTTTTCTGTTGTGTTTTTTTTGTTTGTTTTTGTTTGTTTGTTTTGGTTTGGGTTTTTTTGGTGTTGTTTTGTTTTGTTTTGTTTTTTCCAGGAGTGAGGGGTACTATACAGCACAGAAAAATTCAGTGCTGGCACTGATGATATGTAAGGAGTTAATTATTTTTCACCAATTTTAAGAAAAATTATAGGCAGCAAAACTAAAATTTAGAGCAAAACCACTATCTTAACAGAGTTTCACAAAGGGTTTAGAAAGTGTATCTAAGATTTTTACCTACAGATTTTTGGCATATCATCTTTGAGACAGGTACTGTCTCACACAGTAGGGTCTGGAAAAAAATCACTGAAAAAACAAAGTTATATGTATTTTCCTCCTGAGAAACAACCTGCTTCTGACGGTGGAACTCATATATCCAGTCATTAAGAGAAATTAAGCCTGATAATATTAGTCTGGAAAATAATTTGTCAAAGGCACTTGAGGAAAAACAGTCATTTATGACTATGTGATCAGTTGTTCAAGTGCCCACCTCAAGAGGTCTAAGAAACCAGGTTTAAGGTAAAAGAAGCAATTTTAAAGCCTGTATTTACTTCTATTGACTTATTGTATACTTATGCTTGTGAGACTAACACCCCATTGAGGATTATCAATGCAGAAGTCAATGTTTAGATTCTGTCCGGTGTTCTCTGTAGCCTGTTCTTTGTCAAAAATTCTCTCTTGTGGTTTTGTATAAGACCTCCAGTTACCTTTTGTTGTAGTTATTTTCTGCCAGCAAAACTGGCAAAACAGGTATTTTAATATATCATTTAATTTGTAGCTTTGAAAATCATTCAGTGAACTAAACTGTAAAGCCCTTATTCATCTATTTTCATTAAATTCCATTCAATTTGAGTTTATCAAGCCTTGCTTTCCTGGCAAAAGGGATATCCTGCATATTGTATTTGCGCAGTAAAATAAGAATACAGTCTATAAAAACCCATATGCTACTGTTATGTTTTAAAATCTTGCTTCAGGGTCTCTAGTCTAAAAAGAGAAGAGCATAAAAATATTAACAACCTCAAGCACAACAGAAAAATATAACTAGCTATAAATATCTATATTATTTTATCTCATACCAGTTCTATATTAACTACATAGATGGCATACAAAATCACTATTCTGTGTTTATTCAGTCTTCAAACAATGTTTCTATCATTTTATTAATTAAAAAAAATGCTAAAATAACTCAGGATGGGGTGTCGTACTGTGGTACTGAAAGGATTACATCAGTATATCCTTGAACGTTCATTCCCATGGTACCCAACTGCACTCAGAGAGGGGCACTTTTTGTTTTTCCATCTGAACATCCCCCACCATGAACAATTCTGACTCAAAAAAGACAAAACTGGGTGTTAAAGACAGACCTGAACTTCACCCTGAAATTCAAATAGAAATAAAACTTCCTGGAAAGTTTATAAAAATGTTATAACATAATTCTGTATAGCCTGATTTTTAAAAGATTTCTTTATTTTGTCCAAGAGCAACAATACCACAAGAAGGGTGGCCCAGTGGACTTTTGTTCAGCCCAATATAAAATAATTATGGTAACAGTATAAAAAATTATGGATTAAATTTTTACTGTTATCTTTAGGTAGAAGACAACCAATGAAGTCTATTTCCAAACTGTGAGCTACTGAAACTTAGAGGACATTCACTTTTATCAACAGATGGAATGACCTTGTGGCATCCCCTGGTTTCAATCACAAGAAACAGCTATCTTCTTTCATGTATCCAATAGAAGAAATCTAGAAACGAAAGACCTATACTAAGGGTTAAAACTGTAAGTTTATTTAGCTTTTCATTTCTCTCTAGCAGGAAATCAGGTTTCATCAGATTGCCTATTAACAATGCTGAAAAAGAAGCAAAAACATTATCAGCTAGTGCCTGTATGGTTTAAATGCTTTAGTAAGCATAAATCTTGATTTATAGATGTGCATCTGTGTACTCATACAAACACACACACTTTTGGGAATAACTGATTATTCAATAAGTGAAAGAATATTTGTTTTCAGACATCCTTTTACAAAGGACAGATGAAATTGAAAAGCATGCAATACAAACTTTTTCTCACCAGGACATGGAGTCCAAGAATAACTGACAAAATAACTGCTTTTCCTGTAAGTAGGATACTTTTTGTATTAAGAAAAACTCATATGCTTACCCTTCTTTCTCCTTCCTTTACTTACCTTTACTCTGGTTGTTATTACTTCTTGTTAAAGAACTGTATGTTCAAATGAATTTTCAGCTCTCAGTGCTCCCTTCAGAACTGAATTTGTGACATCTTTCATTTAGTGGCAAGAGAATATGATAGCAAGAGGAGTACATATCTGCAAATTCATTGCAACAATAAACATGTCAAAAATCTTAGCTTAACTAAACTATAAGGCTGGATAACATTTTTCAGAGGAAGAAGCAGAAGAGAAGGGAGGCCTATAATTTCTATACAAACACAGAACCCGTGGCTCAAACATATTTGGAAAAGAAGCTTAGGTGGCAAGAAAGAAATAGCAGATTTGAATAGCTGTGAGGACATATCTTTTTTCCATGTTTTCTCTCTCAGAGCTATGTCTCAGCATAAAAATACATCTCTCAATAACTCTTCATTTTCATTATTCTCTATTGTTGTAAATGTTCTGTTCTAAAAGAAGAGTTCATGGATTTTTTTCCTCTCTCTCATTTAAATAGGTCATTGTCTACAAACGTGACTGGGACTGTTCCTACTTGAGGATGCAGGTGGCACCATCTGTCCCCAAGAGCTATATGCCAGACAATTCTGGCTTTGCTTTGTATGTGAATTTTTTTCCAGGCATAAAATTGCCATATGCAGATCATGTGAAAGTGACTCTGCTCAAAACACAGAGTTGCAAATGCACAAAGTATACAAAATTACAAAGACTTCAAGGATTTCTTTTATTTCAATAGCAAATAAAATGCTAATCTCCATTTTTATCTCAATCAGAGTTATAAATGACATTCTAAAACCTTAAAGTAACATGTGGGTTGTTTTAGAGGGATTTTGTTTTCCTGAAGAACACAGACATTGCCTGCTTCATGTCTCTTTCTAGGTAGACTGAGAATAAAACCTCTCTCCTGCGGCCACAGCCCTGGTGAGCTAGGACAAAGAGGTGTGAGTTCATCTTCTGTACCTGCACCACCAGCTGTCAGGGATGAACCTCCTAGTTGCCTCAGAGATCCAGACCAGGGCCATCCAGAGCAGAAAGCTTATCATCAAAGAATAAATTAGCTTGATTTGGGACCTGGACATGATGAACCTACTGTCCCACAGAAAGTCAATCTGGTCACTGCCTTGAAGAGGCTTTCTGGCCACTGAGATGTCCTCTGATGTCTTTCCCATTAGCTGTAGCTCCTAAGCTGGTCTTTCTGACAGGACACATGTCTCCACATTAGCCCTGGAGACTTGGAGTGGAGGATTCACAGAACTCTGCCTTTTCACAAGAAAACGACAGAAACCTCACTGTAACTTTTGTCTTAAAATCAGTCCATCAAGCTGGAGATGTCTAGTAGCAAAGCTCCCTATTTGTCAAAATGCAGGTTTTTAGGGGAAATTTACAGACAGAGTAGCAGACTTATAAAAGGATTTACTGTTAAAGGCGCTTATTGATAAAAAGAGTGAGTCTGATCTCAGTTACATCCTGTGACTCCATTAAAGTCCACTAAACTTAGTCACTGGGCAACACAACAGAGCTCCACTGGGATTAAATTCTCAGTTACACACATGCAACACCAGTGGATTCAGTGGAGATGCAAAGACATGTATGATGGCAAAACTTGTCTTGTTTTTATACATGAAAACGCAGGTGGTACCATGTGCAATGGGTTTCCAGTCACTTGGCAGATGTTCACAGCTGTCTGAGAGCAAATTAAAAGCTCACATAGTTGATTCACATTTGGGCAGCGGTCTGTTTGAGAAAAAATTACATTTGTTTGCTTTTTCAGTTTGGTGTTACTTGTCACTTTGAAGTTTACTGATATTGCTGGAGAGAGAAAAAAAGGGAAAAACCCACCTACATGATTCATGCAGTGATCGATTCTGGGAAAAAATGAAGCGACAGACATTTACCCAGATTTTATACAGTATATACAAACATCTTCAACATACAAGTTGGTTAAATGTTACTTACTGTCTGTTTTTCCACTCAACACCATTGTTTTTGTTCTGAGAGTCCTTTAATCTAATCTATCTATCTATGCAGGTTTAAAAGCTTGTACTCAGCATGCATTTTGGAATGTCGGAAATGTATATCATTGTTTCCTAGGAAACCTAAATAGCTTTGTTGTGATAAAGGACATGGGAGAGAGAAGTGCTTAAATGTAAACAATTGTGATTTTATCCTTTGGAAAATCCAAGGGAAGCTATGTTTGTTGACAACAAAGTTTATTACTCTGAAGAGTGTGAACAATTTTCTGATCTAAACTCACCTGCTCAGTTGCTTTATTTTTTTTCCCTCCCTTGTTCTGTCTTCTCCCACCAGGCATATGTTTAGGCAGTTATAGATAATAAAATGACCACTATCTCTGCAACATATTCCCATTTGAAGCATAGCTTTTTCAACCATATTGCCACAGTTTGACATTGCAGTTTTGAATTAATTTTTCAACAGCTCTTGCCCATTCTGAACAGCCTTCAAACTCTTCCCAGTCATGCAGATTATGTTACAGCATTTGCAGAGAGGACTGAGAAACGCAGCCAGCCCTCTGCAAAGTAGCTCCCAGAAGGCCAAATCTGAGCACCTCAAGCTGGGCTGCAGGAAGAACGGGGCTGTTATGCCGTTGCCCACGAACTCCGCCAGGCTCAGAGGAAATTTTGGTGTTTCTCTCCAGCAAACAGTGAAGGCTCACTGCCACCTGTGGGCAGAGACTAGCATCGGCAAGTAGTGCGATCCTGCAAAAAGTCGGAGCCGGAAGGTCACTAACTGTGATGGCACTGCTGATTAAAGACCCTCTGTTGCTAAAGGAGCTGCAGAAGCATCTATCTGCAAACAACTGCAGTGCCTGACTGCCAGCTCGCTATCTTCAAGCCACCGGGAGCTGCTCTCTGACTTTCAGCAGCCTGGTCTGCTGGGGGCTGGGTTATGGTGAGGCTGGCAAGAGCTCTGATCCATGGTCTCTTTTGGTAGATGAAGCCTTTGTGATGGCTCTGTCCATTTTGAGTTCTTTAGGACCCCATAAGGGATCACCACAAATGTCCCTTCTCCCTACCTGTGTGCTGTTTACTCTGGACTTACAAAAACTTGGTGATGGTGATATGGGAGAATTCACTTTCTCTGTTAGACTGGATTGAAATTGTTAATTGTTGAAATATTATTGGTGACGAACAGGATGGACAAAAAGAAAAAGACAGTAGTTCTAGTTTTACAAGCCTTGTTTTCGTAAGAAACCTGGGCTAAAACTTGAAGTTTACAATTTAAAGACATGCCTAACAACAATCCTCTGGATTCAGCCCAGATCTTGATTGACAGACAACAAATTTTCTTTCGAATCATACATTCCTGGAATGGCAACTCTGTTGATCTAATTTCCTATGATATTTTGTAGGGGGAAAATCAGACTATATAATTTTCATGGAACCACAGAATGTCTTAAGTTGGAAGAGACCCATAAGGATCATAGAGTCCAACTCCCTGCTCCTTGCAGGACTACCTAAAACTAAATCATAGAACTGAATGCTCTAAGGAAGCAATTCTGCTGAACTACAGATTACTGGCTTGACCCTAACTAATTTGTAATGTAAAGTGCCATCAGGAAAATCCAAACAAAGTTAGAACTATTTAAAAAGGAAGCATGCAGGTAAAGAATAATCTGCATTTTTAAAATTTGTAAACTACTTACAACATAAGAAGTAGATAAACAACAGTAAGCACGTATACATGAATTTAGACTGGTTCTGTATGTACTATTTTATAACTACATTCTGTGAGAATTTATATGTCTATGCATGCACATTTGCATACAGTTGCCTTTTATTTTTGAAGGCTAGCATCACACCTCATGCATTTGTTTGCATCCATGAACTCACCTGTAAATTTCTCTACCCCTGAACCAGGAAAGACAGAGCAGAGCATCTAAGCAGAATCCAACCACACAAAACCAGACACGTTGAAGTACATATGTCCACAACAAAATGTAATTCTCTTCACTGTGCCTTCACCAAATGAGAATTTGACCAGAAGAATACTCTTTACACTTAAAATGCTCATTAGTAGCTCATTCCACAAGAAGCTTAATCATTTTCCTTTCCTTTTGTCCCATTTCATATCACTGTTCAGCTGTAGCTGGGCAGGAATGTAGGGTTTGGGAACTGCACCTTTAGAAAGGCCTGGAGTGGGCTGTGCTGTGCCGAGCCGCACGTTGCACAATGCTGATCAGTTAAGAGCTGAGGCACTGGCTGCAATGGAGTTCGGCCAGACTTCTTGGCTCTGAGTGAGTTGCCAAACACCACAATAGGTATGTGATCTTATCTTCTTAATAGTGTGTAAAAAACTTAGCACAATTTGGACACAGTATAAATATTGTTGGCAGTGTTCTTTAACAAAATTATTCGTAGCAGCTTAGTTCCAGCTGCACAGCTCTCGCTCTGTCTCATTCTTAATAATACTCTGATAATAAATATTTACAATGCCATACCTGTTTTCCCAAAAGGTACAAATATTTTTTTTTATAAATCCTTCTTTCAAAAAAAGTAGCATTTTATTGTGTATTTCCAAACTGATGATAATTTATTAGGGTTTTGGCAATATCTGAGGTGGTTGTACATAAAGGATCTAGGACATCTGTTAATCCTAGGGTATTTAATTAAATATTACTATATAAACATAACAGCTTACAAGATATTTACATGCTAAGTAAAGTGGAAATATGAAATTTCATTTTATACCTATTCTTGTGAAGACTTATATTGTCATCAATGTTCATGAAACTGAGCCAGAGTAAAATATGTTTCAGCTTTTTCAACAGCAAATACAGGATGAACCATAAAAGTATCAGTCTCCTCTAACCTACAGAAAAGTACACAAGTATATGCTTGAATGACATATGCATGTCTGTTTAAATGGAATTAGGTAAGTTAATGGAAGAAGACTTATCAGGGATTATCTAACGTGAAGATGCTACCTCTGGCTCTGAAGTCTCTGAGTTGCAGATGTCTCAAAGTTGTAAGATCATGCTGGATGTTATCACTGTGTTTTTTCTTTTTTATTCTTCCTTAGGCCTCCAATTCTGATCTCTCTGAGACAGAAAACATGGCTAAACGGGCCTTTTCCCTGTTATACTACAACTATTCTTATCTTGAGCTTGTAGGAGAGAGCATGATGTGACCTGATAGAAATTTATTCTCTTTATGTGACAACAGTCTCTTCTGGCTTCCTATCTCAGCCACTTTCTGGGGTGGGGAGGAGCTTGGGCAGCAGCAGCACTGTGAACAGGCACATAGTTTTGAAGCAGAAAAAGCTCATAGCATGTATCCTTGGAAGTGGAGCAGGTGAACCACAGCACTGTATTGTTCTGCTCATGCAGTCTCACTGTGATCCTACCTAATCTTATAGCTGTTTCCTTGTTGGTGTAACTGTTACATACGTCTTTTAGCAACCAATGGAGAGAACAATCAGTAAGAAAGCAAGCTGAATCCTTTCTGCCAGTCCCAACTCAGCCTCCATTTGCCATCTGCTGACTAGAGATGCAGCTGCCTACTTTTCCTTGCAGCAGGAAGAAGTGGTTTTCCTCATTAGAAAATGACAGTTAATGAGACATATTAAGAAGCGTGTTCTGCATTCAAAGTTTGCTGCAGTTATTCCCAATACAAGGGAAAATATTTTTGTTCTATCTACATGGGCTCTTATACACCTCTGAATACCAAAATATGCGAAGAAATGCTGTGTCACATCAGAGAACAAGTGAAGCAAAAGAAAGAAGAGAGGTCCCTACAGTAGACCTCTGAAGAGAAATTTCCTCTGGCCTGTTGTCATCTCCTAAACAAATACAAAAGTTGTGCAGCTGCATTTCATGACATTTCCATTGCATGCTACTTTCTGTACACATATCTGCATTTATGTGTTTGCCTTTCCTCTAGTATTGTTATGTACAGGGCCTGGGAAGATAAAAAATGCAAATATAAGGCTCATAACAGCTGTTACCTCCTTGTGCACCTGCAAACAGGGACAGCACTATCCCATTTTGAGGATGCAAGGTCCTCACACCACTTCTGTGGGAAACAAAGGAATGTTCCAATATCACCATAATTTCACTTAACTTTAGACTTCAGGGCTTTTAGAGACACATTGTTGCTTGAGTACAGAATTGATTTGCTTATACTCCAGGTAGATTTTCTTCGACTTCTTCATTTTGGAGTAGTTGTACTCTGAGATGGCCAGGGTGGCTCTTTGCACTCCTGAAAAGCAATGTAGAAAATACATTCATGACCTGGGTTCTAAGTTTAGTAACTGTTGAATACTGAAGATCATGGACCAGTGGGACACGGGTATATCTTTCCTCTAGCCATGATGCATTATCTTATTTAGGCCTGAAGTTGAAGATATAAAGTAGATAATGAGAAATATAGAGGAGATAGCTATGGAGAAACAGGAAGTCTTTGATCTACATGTACACTTTCTTTTATGATTAAAGCCAACAAAAGGAGTACTTTGTCTAGTGCCTGTGCTGGTAAACACGGATACAGATAAAGAGTGGCCCTGGTACTAAGATGGGGGTGAGAAGCTCTGTTGCTCTACTTCACAGTAGGTTTGGTACCATGGTGAGACATGGTGAGGGTGCATAGCTTAGGTAGTAGGAAAAAACATCTCACTGCAAGTGGATTGTGCCTCTGGAGCTGCTTCCTCAAAGAGGCTAATGTAGACTGTGTGTAATGTATTTAAAAATGAATTAATTTGTCTCCCAGACATTACCAGTCACAGGTTCCTTGGCCTTGGCTTGACTCAGTGAAGTGCATGTACTTTTCCTATTCATGTTGCTCCTCAACATGAAGAAAAGATGTCTCAAAATTCTCGTGGCCATAAATACCTCTACTGTAATTCTGCTGACTACTATCAACTTACCTCGGGAAACTATTCTGCCCATGGCAAGTTACCCACTTCTGAGATATAAAGCAGCCTCAGATGATGTACCTTCCAACTGTCCCTGGGTTACACATGGGTTCAAACTTCTATTGCTGTTAGTCAGCCTAGGATGCCCCTCCCGTCACTAACGTGAGATGGTCTCCTCTGTTCTTTAGGCTTTTGTTTTTCTGTTAGGAAAATGTAGTAGAACATAGAAAAACTCAGAAGAAAAGTCCCAAAAATGTGGATCCCCTTACACTTTCTATTCAATATTACTCACTTTTTTTGATTTATCTTACTCTTCTTTTATTATTGAACTTTAATCTTCCCTTTCTTTTCTGTCTCCTTCTCTGTCAATTACTGATTGAATTTTTGTGTTCAAAAAAGAATAAAATTTTGGATGTCCTGGCAGTAATTTAGCTTCAAGTGATCACATAGCAGCATTTCAAATTAACTGACAAGTCAGTTAACTCCACCAATGTTGAAATTTAAATGATCAGATTGAATAACTACTTCAGATACCAAACAGCAAAAGTGAAAAACAACCCCACAAACCAACTCTTAGAAAAGTCTCTTTCACTGACTTGTATTTGAAGCTTCTTGCATCTCTCACTTGAATTTGGAGCTTTCTTCCAAATTCCAGTGGCAATTGTTCTCCAGTGCTCTCCCATCCTCATAATCAGTCCCTGCTGCCCTGCTGCCCACATCACACTGGACCTGATCTCTTTCATACCTCCTAGCCCTGTCTTTCTTATATTGCTGTTTTGATATAGGTTTTGATACTCCCTTTTGCTACATATTGGCCTCAGGGTCTAATTCTTGTCTGCATTTTAATGGGAGAGTGGCAATATGTGCAAGATACTCTGGTGCCAAAAAGTGCAGAGATACCACCCAGTTCTACTACGTTTTGAGCCTTCTAGTCTAGGCCAAACTTGCTGTAGAAGTGTCTCTAGTTCTACCTTTTGTTTCTTCTTAAAAATAAAATGTATTTTATCACATGATAAACATTTCCACTGTATGTGCGATTTATTTAATCACTTTTAACTTTGTTTATTTCCAACTTTTTTTTTTTTACTTTTGCATAAATACGTGTGGTGGAGGAAGGACATTGTTTGAATATGTGTGTGGTGGGTCTTTTGCAGTGTTTATTCTGGATATGAGATTGCAGAGATGAGCCTCGGCAAGATTTGTCAGACATGATGAGTAGTTTCATTTTGCTGTTTTTTTTCAGGAGATGGCAGGAATTGTGGAGGAGCCCTACATGAAGGACCAAGAAAGGATCTTGATTTTCAGAAAGTAACAATAGTTTTTTCCTTTGAAAACAGATGTCTTGACTGGTCAGACATCCAATTGTCCTGCTACTGCTACTGCTGTCTAACCAAGCAGAAAGGTGGCAGAAGGTCACTGAGAGGGTAGCTGCTTTTTCTTGTCTTCCAGTCCGCTTTTGCTCTCACAGAACAGCCCAGCAGCCAGAAACATTAGTATCATCAGAGACAATAAAGTTGTTCCTCCTGGAAATGCTGGGGTCAGAGGTCTTGGCTGTTGTGAATAGACTACTGCCTCAGAGCAAGGGAAACACAGACATCTGGAAGGACAGAGGTGTAGTTTGATCCTGAGACACTGGCTGCAGCAATGAAATGGCAAGATATTAAAATTTCCAGTTAAACAGGACAGCCTGACCCCAGAGGGGATGAGGAGTATGTCTCCATCATGCCAAGGATGTGAGTTACTAGAAAACTTCCCCTTGTTTTCATTTAACAGTGCTGTAAGTGTGGTTGTTTGATGTCATTGTTCATTCTAGCTCCCTTTGTATGGGGAAGACCTGTTCCTGGTTTGAATAGCTACTCCTGCTGACAGGAGAAGTACAACTCATAGCCCTCAGCTGCACCCCAGAATTAGCTCTACTTTTTTTCTCATGATGTGTGAATTGTTTTAGAAATATGAATTCCCATTTCTAGCTTTTGCATGGGAGTTCAGTGTGAGCTTCTGCTTCTCTATCTTTAAGTATTTTGTTGAAGACTGGGCCCTAAAAGAGGTTTTGCTGTACAAAGACAAGTACAGAAAGAGCTTGCATGGATAGAATCCCGGTCTGTTGTTGGAAGAGAAGTTTAACAGTCAGCTTATACTGTCAATTTCCCTTCAGCATAGATATTTTCAGTGTTATCCTGAGAGTTCCTGTGGTTCCATGCAGAACCTATTGCCCATCCATCAGCAGAATACAGGCCTTTTAATTTAGCTATGGTGATATATGTGTAACTGAGCTCAACAAAAAAACACAAGGAAAAATGCAGTTTCCCTCTCCCAACCCCCCCAGCCCCCCAACCTCCCTCCTTCACTCTGCAGTTGGAAAGTGAAAACAGAACTTTAGCTCTGTTTTCTCTCTCCTGGTAATCCGCTGTCAAGAGGCCGTCTGTCACTCTTTCCACCTCAATGAAAACATCATCAGCTTTTTCATTTTAAGTGTTGACTTGAGAGACAAACCAGCCCTCGTTTGTACCTTAATGTTCATCTAGAAAGTGTTTTAAGATTTCAGGTTACACTCAGCAAGCCAATGCCCAGTGGGTCTAAGGGCTTAGATGGAGCTGGCCTCTCAGCTAGGAGTTTATTGATTTGATACAGTTTCTTTTGTTACTTTTGAAACAGGAGGCATGGGACGGGGAGGGGAGGAATACCTCAATTAATAAAAGCATGAAATAAATTGCACATGTAAAGGGAGGTAAACAACAGGCTGGGAGCAGAAAACATGTAGGGACTGTGTTTGCAAAGAAAACGTAGTCTTGTGTTGTTGGAAAGTAAAGATTAAAAAAAAAAATCGTGGCTTTTCATTTCATGCTTGCTATGGCCCAAGCAGGGTTGTGTGTTCCAGTCTTTATCAGAAGGTCTGTCCTGTGCTACAGCTGTGGCTCAATCAGGATAGTTTACAGGTCTCCCTGTTTTGGTTTACTACTCTGCTCTGGAGTTTACTACACAAGGAGGAGTAACAGTTCACAAATATAAATCAAAGAGAAAATTGATGGACCTAGTTCAACTGGTTTATCACAGGCTATATACAAGTCATTGTTAACCAGCGGTTGTCATTTAGTAGTATCTGACTAGGAGAACTGGTGGTGTTTTCCATAATACTGGGTGGGTAGCTGTTGGTTAGGGCAGAGCATTTTACACAGGCTGCATTCGATGTAATCCTTCATTTCTGTCTCAAACATCCATGATTTTACTCCTGAAGCACAAGCAGCAAAACCCATTTTCTTTCCTTACTCAGAGGCTAATAAATAGGCGATCCCAGAGATGGTGCATATATTGGCATGTCAGAAAGGGTACCCAGCTGCACGCTTCATGAGACCTGGCAAGATGGCAGACAATTAGATTCAAACCACAGACTGATTGTATCTCCACAGGGTGATTGTAAAGGTAATGATTATCAATAGAGCAACTCACACCCCCATGAACAGAACCAGGCAGGAGAGGGAGCTTAAAACCTTACTTAGAAGAAAGTCATACCCTATTGACATTTTCTATGCTGTTGTGTCACACTATGTGTACTTTTATTGACTTATTCTGGATTTGCACCAAAGTAGACAAGGGTAGGATCACTTTCATGCACTTTCTATCACAGTGGTAACTAAATGTTGCTAAAGACCCAACAATGTTAGAAAAAAAGTTAGAAATTATAAAAATCACAGAAAAACAGAGGATAGGAACAAAAAGCTGAGTGCTGACTAACTTATAAATCTGGAGTAATCGTTCTCATGAGACTACTTAAAAGCTGTAAAAGTTGGAAGTGTTTAAGTAACAATTGATGAATTGGAGCAGTGCTGCTGACAATGACTGACATTAAATGTAATAATTAGAAACAAAGGCTTCTTTTGCTGCCACATTGTTTATTAATTTCATTAATGTTAGATCCCTGGGGAACTGAATATTTCGAGGTTTAGGTTTTTGTATTTTTATACCTACTTTATTTTTACTCTCTATCATTTTTAAGAATGATATAACAAACTCACTTTAATAGTTATATGCGGAAAGACTGCAGAGGGTCTGATCCACAGGCATAGGTGAGTTCAGCTTTCTCAAAGTAAGAGAAGAGGAGTTTTAAAAATGTGGCATTTACATTACTTGAATCCTTTTGCATCAACAAAATTAAGCTTCCTAAAGAAAAGAGTAATGCATCCCCCAATCTTGTTTGTAACAGTGAAATGATGTTCTTTTCCCATTAATGAAACCTCACAGGTAGTATATTCACTTTTTTTACTAAGGGAACATTTATAAATGAGCTTAAAACATGATTGATATTTTAATCCATGGTTAGTCTACTTCTCTAGATCCTTAAAGAGTCCAACAACTCAATAGATAGTTTATAACCATCTAGAATTCATCAGTCTCTGTAGCCTGGCTATAACATCTGTTAATCATTTGTTACCCACTTGTACACCATTTATAAATGCAACCTTTACATAAAGTTTGAGTGAAATATTTTGTGTTTGTACAACACGTTCCTTTCAAGGAATGCAAAGCACTTTCTAAGCATCATTTAGTTGAGGCTTATTACTCCCACATGTTATAAGTAAGCTGTATCCTCATTTTACCAATGGACAGACTAAGAAATAGGGTTACATCCATACTGGAAGAAGAAAGCAGCACTTGTGAGCTTCATCAAACCAACAGAGTCCTGTATCCCACAGGCTTCCTGTATGAATTCCTTCCTGTAACTAGTACCACACAGTGTCCATATTGTGCTTCTGAAGCCTCATGCACAGGCATGAGACTTAGGCTACTGCAATCCCTTCCTAAGGTGAATATGAATAGATACAAACCTTCCAAGGATTGGCCAGAAATCCCTCAGGCAGATCTGCATAGGCTTGTGTCTCCCTCTACTTTGTGCTCTTAGCCTGCAACCAGAGGTAAAACTGACTTTGCCTATGGACATTCTTTAGAGTATGAGTGATCTCTAAAGCTTGGGTTAAAGCCTTGGCTCAGCAGGAACTTGTATGTTAAGGCATGGATGTTGTGAATGGTGGGTGTCCCTGGTCCTTGGAGTAGTCTTGGATGCATGCTCAGCTTTCATTTCTGTAATATTCCAAGCCTCACTGCTTTCATGACACTGTGGAGGAAGTTGTGGTATGACCAAAACCAGGTCAGACTTTCTTCCTCCATCCCAATCACAAATCAGTCCTCTTTTCCTGAACAGCCATCACGTTGTACAAATAGGGTTAGGCCATGAGTTCCCCAACTCCTGTTTCTTCACAGCCAAAGCCATTCCTGTGCCATCTTCCGGGCTGAGTGAGGCAGTGCTGTCTTGTAAGTCTTTCTTGCTGTTGCCATTAACAAGGACCTCCTCTTTCCAAACCACCATTTTATGAGTCTGTTCCATCCGTCACTTTCTCCTCCCCTCATGAACACCAAACATTTCCACATTTCTTGTTGACCCTACAAAAACCCCCAATACTCATGGACATCTTCTATTTGCTCCTGAGCAAGGCCAGTCAGCAAGTTGATAGTGGAAGATGTGTTAAAGTTCAAAATACAGCACAAGAGCTGAGCTGTTCAGGAGGCGAGGAATTCAACTATGAATGATTGTACTGATTAACAAGCTCTATTCAGCTCATTTCCAGTTCCTTGGATGTGTTCATATATCTGCTTTCTCACTTGTGACAGGATATTTTACTGACTGTCTTATACATAAGCCTCCTATTCTTCTGAAACCAGGACATTTTTTCATACAATTTTCTGCCTAAGAAAATAATAATCTATGCTTTCTTTGGATCTCTTTTTTGTATTTAGAATGAGTCAAAAGGCTATACCAGAGTAAATTTAGAGAGAGTGAATTTGATAAATACACCTGGCCTGAAAGGCTCCCTCAGCCATGGAAACAGTTGCAGCAATGTGAAAGCCTGCACCAAAGTATCGTGAGTATCTTGTGGTCGTAATTTTACCTTGATGACCCCTTAATGAGACAGGATTTGCAGTTTGTGCAGTTGGAAGGGGAAGCTGTTCAAGCAGGAGATCCAGGGAACAGCCTCCCTCTGTGGCATCCTCTACCACAGCCTTGGAGGAAATAACCCTGTAGGTACCTATTAGCCCCTGGCGAGCCCCACAGCAGCACTGCTCTCTGCTCCCACCATGAAGCTGCCTGTAGCGGCTGCTGCTCAGGAAGGCTCAGCTCCAGGGAAAAAACCAAGTACTGATCTCACCCTGCACAGCCCTGGTCACTTATCTGCAGCACAGTATCACTCCCTGACCCAAGACCAGTGGGGCTATGTCAGGTGGGCCCAAAATTTGATCACTGAAACAAAGCTGGGATGTATCTACCCTGCAGACAGCTGTGTGTTATGGGCAGATCTGGGTGACTTTTAACCAAAGCTAGACAAAGTCCTGAAAAAAATCCAGCCATGGTAGCACAGCACTTAGCTACACTCCAATTTAGAGGCTAACTCATGCTGTTTCTTCCACATCTTTAAGATTTTTCCTCATTTTTTCTTACCTGTTGGGGCAAGCATTTGCCGAGAGGTTCCCTCATATGCTGGTACCTGATATATTGTACTGCTACTCCCGTCATTCAGTGATGACCCCTCAGACTGTAATGCACCTTACTCATGATCACTCTCTCAGTTATCTGACTTTATAATGCCAAGTTTCCACCCTAGTTCAGCACTATGATCTCTTTCTGCAGAAAAGAGGTACAGGCCTCCACTTGGACATATTTACCATTTCTTTTCCTATCAGACCAAAACCTCACTTCTGTAGACCTTCCATATTAACTCAGAGATTACCCACCTTATCATTAAAACCCACTGGATACTGAGGGCTACCAAAATGATGGTCTGAGTAAATATTGTTTCCCAAGTAAGAGGTTGAACAAGCACTCATGGGTGTGTACCTGACTGGAAAATAAAATAAAAAAATAATAAATAAATCTGGTGTCTCCCTTCTCTCCTAGTGTTAATCCTTTAATGGGAAATACAGTATTTATTCATATCCTCTGGTTCTTCTAATACAACTACCAGGACTACTGCAGGATAACATGTGTGTCTCCATCATTTTTTCTCTGTAAGAAAGTCAGAAATTTCCTAAAGCAGTAAACGATACAACAGTTGTACCTGTTCAGCACAGACGTGTACCCCATTGAGAGCTATGCTATCTTCTTCAGTTATCAGGGTCCTCTTCTCCTCTACAGAGACTTCATGACTTGACAGCTTGTTCATATAGTTGTGGGTACTTTGTTCCCGTACTATAGGAAGTGTCACAGTCTCTCATTCTTAGTTAATAGGTATACCTAATTCAGACACTCCATGAATGACAAACATATTATCATAAAGCCTAAAATTTCCTGTCTACCTTAGACTGTCTGTAACTTGTTTCAGAGCAAACATCAGTGTTGCTGTTGTCTACAGGCTTGTCTACCGGCACCCAAGTTTAACTTAATAAATGGCTCATCATATTTCACGTTGACAGTCCATTCTTTCCCTGTGCACTGTTCCCCACTTCTCCAGTGAGGAATTCCCCTGGGAGAATGCCTCTCTTATACAGTCATAGAAGATGGCTTTGCAATGGATCAGAAAGCCACCTACTCCTTCCCTCTGCCTCAGGGAAAGTTAACTACATTATGCCATTGTTGAGTTGTCTTCAATGATCAACCTCTTTCAATGAGCTGTGAGCCACTGAAGTTTGTACACCTTTCTCCTGCTGCTGGTTGTTGTTGAAGATTTCCAGTGCAAGTGTAGTGCTAGGGATGCTTTCTGAGGACTTTCTGCACTGCACAACTTAATAAACCTGCAGTCCAGCCTGAGCAGATTTCCTGTGCTTTTGCTTTGTCAGTGACCGGTTCTGGGCCTTGCATTAGTTTGTTCATGAATATTTTACCCCATGGCTGTATCACCTGCTGGTTCTCTTGTCAGGAGTTCTCCAAAATGAGAGGGTTAGCTTTTCAGCCCTGAATTTATCATATGTATTTCACCTTTCTACTCCTTTCAGAACTCCTTGTTTGAAAACAGAGTATCTCACTTCCCCATGGAAAGCAGCTCTCTTCAAATATCAATACTGTCATATCGTATTTAGTATCCTTTGTTCAGGTCACTTGAAACCATTTAAAATATGAAGTTCCTTAGGGATGGCTATTGTCAGCAAGAAAACTTCCATCAGGTGTCTTCTTTTTTGCCTGTAGACACATACAGGACAATTAGCTGCATAAATATTTTCTGCTTTCCCTCCACACTTTCGTCTACACTCAGGTGTGGTGGTGACATTCATTGCTCCATACCACTAGGGAGGATATTTTTTAGTCCCTTCAACTCGTGGTACTCCAGGTTGCCGAGGAGTCTGGCAGTGATACCCTTCCCACAGTACTGGAGGCTCTGTTGGCCGGCAGCATGTAACACGAGCCCTGGAATAACATGAGCTGTTGCAAATGTGTCTAATAAGGTATATTTAAAAGTTACAGTTCCCCATATTCTCCTCTTCAGGAGATGAAAATCACTTCTTCTTTATGACTGGCTGAGAGTCACTTAGATAATTTTTCAGATGTATTGCTCTGACCAGGCTGTAGAAAATACAAGGGTAACAAGAGGACAACCAACCCCTCCCTTGGTTTAATACCCAGACTGTCACAGACTGGACATTCAGCTTTTCATTGCAGCTGAGGAAAGAGAGGGGAAAGGGACTCTGTGATTGCTGTTGCACAGAAAGGTCTCTGACTGTCTGGAAGAGACCAAGGATTTGCATGGAGACAGTAGATCACCAGACTCCTCACCTGAAAGAAATATTAGGTTGTTTCCCTATTGTAACTATCCAAATGCCTTGTACTGTTTCCTTTCAGGTGTGGCTTCCTCCATACACCCCACTTGGTCAGCTTAACAAGCTCCTCGTCCACCTGGCAGAGCCCAGGAGCCTAAATCTGCCCAGTGTGGAGCACTACCTGCCCCACACTCCCTGGGGGCAAGTGAGGTAGCTCAGCAGTTTGAAAAGATTTTTCCTCTAAAGCAGATCTGCATAACTCAAAGGGGGAAACTCATTCCAGGGAACATATGAGAGCATCTTGTTCTGAAACCCTTTTGGAATGACATGCAAAATACTGAACAGACGCAGCATGCACTTGGCCTTCTTGCCATGCCTATTTTTACCAATTATTGTTAAACAAAACCAGGGAGAGACCTCTGGAGGGCAACCATAGATTTTCAGCTTATTCTTGAAGATCTTGCAGTATTTTGGCCCCTTTTTGATCTTTACAGGACCTACAAGAGCCAAGTGTGCAGAAGTTACGTATTCAATATGTACATGAACTGCAAGCTCTATAAACCATGTTACAATTCTTACTTTTGGAAAAAGGTCTTTGCCCTCAGCCTCCTTGGCTTTTAAAAATAATCTTATTTGTTCATTTTGTTCTGTTTTGCCCTTCTTGTTGTCCTTCTCACACTGAAGTCAGTATGTAATAAATGCTGGTTGATCCCACTGTGGGCAAACAGAATACGCAATTACAAGTACCTCCTATAGGTTCTTAACCTCCCTTAATTTGTTGTAAGTGCCTCTGACAGCTTGTTTCTCTCATTTATAGTAATTTGAAAATTGATTAATAAAAATATTAATAACATAAATCCTAACATCTAAAATTATACTGGCCACAGGATATCTTTTTATAGTGTGTTTCAGACACATTTTCTTCTCACAACCAACTTTGCATTTCTCATACTGGTATGGACCAGCAGCAGCAGAGTCCTGAGTTTTTGGAACTAGCTTTCCAGCAGAAGAGAAATCAGTGGCACAACTGAAGTAAGGGAGAGTTTAAGGCTCAGAATCCATGGTATACACCTCCAGTAGGATAACATGGAGTAAATAGCTTTTCCACAAGACAAAATTTTCTTAAATGCTAGGACAAAATACATGGAAGTCTTTACGTTAAAGACCTTGCATTTGGTATGGCATTAACATGCGTGAGGAATATACAAGACGGCAAGAAGAATTCAAGTTGCTCTTCAAGGTAGTGTTCAGCACCAAGCAATACAGGTGAGTCAGCTGGCGTTAAGGGAAAAGAGGCGGCTGAAGATACATCATAGCCAGTAACATTATAATTAAACTCTGTCTCTAAAATTTTTAGTTTTCCAAGTCACTGCTGGCCACGCTTTCCCACACTTGCTTCATTTCAAAGATCAAACTGCCTCTGCTATTTGGCACTCAGATGCATGGCAGCCTGTCCTACAGCTCTGCACAGACAAGCTGCCAGTAGAAGATATTCAGGAAAATCAAATACCAACTTCAACTTATTGAGCTGATTTTGTTAAATGCAAAAGCAAACTAAAAATTTCAATTTGCATATGTAAGATGTGTAACATATTTTGCATATATAGGAATGGCAATGGCAACTGGAAACTAGATACAAAATTAAGATGTTCTACAAAATCTTTTTTAAAATATGAATATTAGCAAAGTTATTTGTTCTTATTCATGATTCTATGAGTGTCACATCACTAGCATCTCATGCACTGTGTCTCCAGATAAAGCGTATAGAAAACTAACTGGAGTGTCATTGCTGTTACGATTCTCCTGCTTCATACCTTCCTAATAATTAGGTAGATGGTGATCTGCCTTTAAAATATACTTTGTGTGATACACAAATAGTGAAGTCACCTGACTAACAACTTTCTGTGGTTGACTTTATGACACGAAGTAAACATTGTCTTAAGACCATGGTGAAGTTTCATGTTTGCAGTTTGATTTCCAGCACGGCACATTCCACCTTGAGTTAGTTTTCAACCACTTGCCAAAAAAGAAAAATAAGCTGCTGCATTTGGATATGGAGTGTGAAATCACCCGGATGGGAGTAATGTGAGTGCACATAATTGTACACCTGTTAGTTATTTCTGAGAAGCTAACCTGTTCATGGTACAATTAGGTACAGTGTAAATCATGAAGACAGAAAACACATTCGATCAGTTGGACATGGTGATGAAAAAAAAATCAGATTTCATGGCTTGATAGAAAAATCACATTAGGGTCTAAATGAATTATTTCTACTACTCAAATAAATTATCATCCAGGTTTACATTGGTATTAACAAGATGAACACTTCGGGGGGAAAGACTCATATACTCTGGGGGAAGGTGGGTGTAAATCACTGCAGCCAAGGATACAGAGGTTTAGCTAGGGTATGCACTAGGAGTTGCTCTTAGGCAGGGATATGTACTTCTAGGGGACAGGCCAATGAGAAATATCCTTGATGTGAATGGTACCATATCTGGTGCATTTTCAAGACATAAGCCCACAAAACTTCCATTTGCAGTGTCAAAAGATGATTTGCTGGCATCACATCAGCAACCTTGTGCTTTGAAGATAAACGTAAGCCAAGGCTGTGGCAGCAGCCTTCAACACCATGTCAATAACACAGAAGGAGTTTGCACTTCAGTGGTTTGGTGCAATAGAGAAATACGTGAGCTTTAAGCACTGCTGTGGAGTTTAAAACTTGACCACTCATTACTTGCAACCCAAACACCAGTGGCCTGGTGCTGCTCTGATGCTCGCAGCTTGACACTGTGCCATTCCCTTTCTTGGTGGCTACTGTCTTACAGAACTCCTTTGTGTGTTGCTGTGTGATGTATTGTGTGTCAGGGTGAGGCGTTTGCATGCATCCACTTCCAAAATATACACTGCCTCTGGAAGAAGTTGTTTCACTCCCTCAACACTTTCACTCAAATAAGAATACATACAGTATGACAAGCAACTGATTTTGAAAAAAAAAATCACATTTTACCCACTTACTTTTAATACACTAACAAAAAGAAATCTATGTAGCCTCAAAATTTTTGCATTGAGAGTAGTGAAAAAGCTTATATGCGTGGATAAATAGCTGTTACGTGAAATACTCACTCTGTATTGTTGCATGTCCTGCAATAATGACCTGCATTAACAACTGCATCAACATCATATTGCCGTATGTCCTGAAATAATGACCTGCATCAACAACAGCATTATAGGATCATAGAACCTTAGAATGTTTTGGGTTGGAAGGGACCTTAAAGATCATCCAGTTCCAATGCCCTTGCCATAGGCAAGGACACCTTCCACTAGACCAGGTTGCTCAAAGCCCTATCCAGCCTGGCCTTGAACACTTCCATGGAGTGGGCATCTACAATTATGTTACAACAAACATTACTAAGCAATATTTTTGCATACAACCTTTAGCCCAGCAAGTCCTGGGCTTTGTTTTGACCTCATACACCTTTAACTAAAGTCCCCTGAAGGCAGTAGTAGTCCTTCATTGCCTGCAATAGGCCTTGAATGGAGCACATAAATTTCTAAGCATGCTTATAATCTCTGTTCTGTAATAGTCTATAATAGATGCAAGGACAATGCAGTATGTGGCAGAAAAACAATGCAAAATGTGTAGGAGATGAACACAGGAGCAAGGATATGCAGCAGTTCGTTTGAAATCATCAATCATTTAATTCATTCAAACTTATTTAAATTTACTTTGAATTGGAACTGTTCCAAGTCAAAAGGCGATGGCTCACAGCCAACTACTTAAGTATCTCTTAGGGACATAAATATGATCCTCAGTCTTTGCATATATCCACTATTAGTGTCAATTCCACTTAGACATGCCTTCTGAAGAAGTAGCACATGGTTCAAATAAATACTCTCCTCTATTACATCTTCAAACTTACAGCATTTGGACACCTGTGGAAACAGGTCTTTCTTTAGCAGAATAGGTGTGTGTTTATGTATCAGCAAGGGTCAGCTTTAGTGCTTATAAATCTTACATAAACAGTTCCTGACATGGGCAATATTAGGTGGAATCTTTGCCATGATAAATGAGAATAAACCAGTGAATGTAAAAGAGATTATCACAGCAGAATTGGTGGTTAGGTGACTTTGGAACTTTATTATGTCACATTTACTAAGCAGTAAATAGTACTAAATACTCGACAAATGAAACAAGTTAGATTTAATGATGTTTTATCAGAATATTAACAATTAACTAACACATTTATTAAATGAAGGCATTTAAAATGACATTTTAAAATGCTGTAAGTATGACAGAGGATAATCAACATTAATTCTGCTACAGCTAAGAAAGAAGGATAAGGGAGACTCAGATCAGACTATCTCTGAAACATGTGTTGCTAGTCCTCTAAGAAGAGGAATTGCCTATCTTCAGAAGGCAAAAAGTGGAATGATACATTTGAATGGCTGAGCTGGGGTTTATCAATTTTATCTAGAATAAAAACTAAGAGGGCAAGTGAGTATGTTTAGAAAAAAAACATGTACACCCTGTGTACACTGGGGTTAGCTTTGAGATGCCAGACTCTTATGACTGAAATATGTCTCAGCATTGACCACCCTTGATCTGAGGGGCAGCAGGGTGCTGGCCACTTCAGCACAGCTGGGGATGTGCCTTTTCCTGTGTCTCTGAAGTAGCCACCATGCTTTGAGTAGTCTGCTGCAATAATAAACACTGAGGTGGATGGGGAGAATGGTGAAACAATCAGCTGCACTTTCTGCTAAGTTCATTTTGAGACACACTGCAGACTGAATAATTTTTATTTCATCTTAATGCTGAAACCACAACTCCAGCAAAGTCAACTTGGGAATTGTGAGCCAGATAAAATAAGTGTTAATTTGGTAAATTCTTGTCCAAGATCCTCTTTCATGATTAGTAACTGAGGTGTGGACACCCGACCTGCTTGAAGGGGTGCATCTGTCACCATTAACAAGATTAGAGCACACAGGCTTTGAAACAGAAGAAAGCTGATCTCCTAGTGTAGCTTGATGCCTTCAACACAACTTCCAGGGAATCAGCACATCTGTAAGCAAAACAGAGCAAGGACATGTCAGCTGTAACAGCGTGCAAAAGAGCAGGAGAACAGACAGGCTCAAAGTGTCTTCCCACTCTGCAACAGCAATGACCCCTTGGCTAGTCCAGGGGAATGGAGTAAAGGGAAGAATAGGCAGATGAGGCTTTCCCACAGGGAAAAAATCTTTATGCCTTACAGGGAGATGAGTAGTCCAGAGCCTGGAAAATAAAAGAGGCACTTCATTATAATTTTTGCTTTCAGAAAATGCAATGGTCATTGCACAATCTGTTGGACAAAACCACAGTTCAGGTAATTGTGTGAGATGCAATGCTTGCAACCTGCCCTTTGTTCCCAGGAAGGAGATAGAACAGGAGGTTGCACACTGGAAAAACAGGCTCCTGATAGCAGAAACTAGCAACAAATTCAGCTTCAAAATGTTAAAAAAAATGCAATTATTCCCCAGAAAATCTGGAGGATAATATGGTTGCTATTCACCTTCTATCAGAGAGACTGCTGTGCAGTTTGGCAAACCCAGAAGGAGGCATGAGTACAGGCCTTGTTGCTGGAGGAAGCAGAGACAGCAAAGGAGATCACAGAATCA
>VZRW01000091.1:1095-89170 GCA_013398125.1 Aegotheles bennettii
TTGCCTTCCTTGCTGCCCTAAGAACCTTGAACTCCACCATCTCATGGTCACTGCAGCCAAGGCTGCTCTTGAACTTTATGTTCCCCACCAGCCCCTTCTTGTTGGTGAGAACAAGGTCCAGCATAGAAGCTCTCTTTGTTGTCTCCTCTATCGCTTGGAAAAGGAAGTTATTATCAATGCATTCCAAGAACTTCCTGAATTGCTTATGCCTTGCTGTGTTCTGCCTCCATCAGGGTGGTTGAAGTCCCCTGTGAGGACCAGGACTTGTGAACATGAGGCTACTCCTATCTGTCTACAGAAGGCTACTCGATCTTCCTGGTTGGGGGGCCGGTAGCAGACCCCCACTATAATGTCTCCCCCATCCCTACCCTCCCTCTAATCCTGACCCATAAGCTCTCGGTTGGCTCCTCATCCCCAGGTGCAGCTCCATGCACTCCAGCTGGTCTCTGAAATACAGGGCTACAGTCTCTCCTTGCCTCCCCTGCCTGTCCTTTCTAAAGAGCCTGTAACCTTCCATTCCAACACTCCAGTCATAGCAGCCATCCCACCAGGTCTTCATGATGCCAATAAGATCATAGCTGTGCAGGCACGTGCATGTCTCTAACTCCTCCTGTTTATTCCCCATGCTGTGTGTGTTTGCATAGAGGCATTTCAGTTGGGCTCCTGATGAAGCTGACTTACTGGCCCACTTAACGCCTTTCAGTTTGAGCACTACAGTTAGCTGTCTTGTGGACACAAAGACACTTCTGTCCCAGAAATGGTGTATGGCTGTGAAAGGTGCACCCTGAACCACATGCTATGTGCACCAAGAATGTTCTGTGATCACCTCTGCAGGGAGCTGTCGTTGTCTAGCTTTCCAAAGTTGCTTGCAACAGATGGTAAAATAATAGCCCAAAATGGTGGCACGCTCAAAACTGAAACATAGAGGTGAGAAATGAAGAATGATGTTTTGGCAGGAAAGTGGAGGAATAACTATTAGAGAATAAGGTAATATTTGTGTCTAGACCACACATTAACAGCACTCATGGAGTAAGTGTCATTGCTGTCTTAAAATTAATCTCTCTAGCTAAATGGGAATGAGCCCACTTCCATCTCCAACACCTACAAAATCACCTGAGACTTTCCACAGAACAAGTCATTGTTTCAGAAAGCCGTAATGATTTCTTCACTGTTGTTATTTAAGGGGAAAACCTTGCAGTTAATTTCATTCTCCAGTGCCAGCTTCTCTGACTGATGTACATCTCCCTCTGCTTAGACTTGCAGGAAATGCTGGTATAGACTCATTATGAATGGAGGTTTTTATGGGCTTCAGAGTATCTTTTTTCAAATACCACTGAATAGGCTTTCAACATATGTCTCCAGGTGTTAGAACTGTGTTTACAGGCAGTCTCATGCTGCTAAAAGACTATTTCAGCCTGGAAAATCCCTACAGGTATTAACAAGCTTTCTTCCTCCTTTTACCCAACAATAGGAATAAAAGAAATTCAGAAGAATTCAGACTGGACACCCCGATTTAAAATGACAGCAAATTCAGGAACGACTATAGTCTACCACGCATTTCTGTGATTTTATCTCATTGTTTTTCTTGAAGGAATAATTGCAAGGTTTAGCATGAACCAATCACATTATAATCCCAATAATTTGATGTTTGCCACTCCATTGGAACTGCTTTGTTGAAAACAGTAACTAAGCTTTTTTCCTTCATCTTCCTTCTGTCTGCAAGGACTTGTTCTGCTGACTCAGTGCAATTCTATCCAGTATTCATTTTTCTGGACTCAGTGCCACTAGCTGGAAAAAAACACCTCAAACATTCATAGTTAAAGCTGCTTGCAAATGCTTTTTTTGCTCGCCCCTTGCAGTAAAGCTGTATTGTTAATTTGTAAAGGTCTGCAACTGTAAGTTTTGCATTACTGTTCTGAGAAGAGCGATCCATCTCCCCCCAGATTCTGCCCTAATGCTGCCCAAGCTAGCAGTCTGAGATATCTGGCAAACAAAAAGACAATGCATGTGCTTGGAGAGAAGAATGAGTTTGGTAAAGAAAAAACTTCAGCTAGAAGAGCCTGGGGATCATTAGAGGTATGAGGAGAAACTGCACTTTAAAACTATGAAAAGAAAATCATCAATATATAACGTGCCTTAAGTAACATGTAACAAAGCCTTGAAAAAGTTCTAAACAATCAGATCAGCCCTAGTCACCTCTGTCAGGGTTTTCTGACCCTTAATCAGACCTATTTCAGAAGCAATCCTTCCAGGATAGGTTCATCTATTGATCTCTAAGGGTGTTTTTATTTCTCCTTTCAAATGGTCAGAATTATATCACCTCTCTCCACTTTCGATAAATGACTGTCGACATGACTTTCTATAGACAAAAGATGGTTGTAACTTACTAAAAGAGGGGAGATCAACAGGTGGCTTTGTTCCCAGTGGGAAAATAGAGAATTTTCATTGTATTTTTTTAAGCTAGATAAATTAAGTAAGAAAGGTGAGAGAAAACAGTCCACCATGTTCATATGAGATAACCTGTGAGTTTTGAAGTAACATTTTCAGAACAGATTTCAATTATCTGTTTTTGAGTTCACGTATGAGCATGTGATCCAATTTTTCTGCATGCCACAGTGGCCATACAAAACCTATACCATGGCCACACTTGTGAATTTTGAGAAATTAAAAACAAGCAGTTCTTTTTTGAAAGAGATTGTTATAGATGGAAATTACAAGATCTGAACCAGCAAATTCATACTCGGATAACTGCCAGCCCCACTGAAATGAAGGGGGAGCAGACCTGAAAAGGACTGGATTAGTAAGCTTTTAGAGCTTTTTTAAATTGTGTTCCTTCTAAGCTGAAGTAAATAAACCGTTAAGTTTTAAGGTATGGGAGATGGCTTGAGATACACAATCTCCTGGATCTGTAATATAATGATGAAAGTCATTACAGTCCTGAAGCCAGCCCAATTTTATTTGTCCCAGTGGCTAGGCTCAAGGTCAGCTCTTGCACTAGAAAGTACTTGACTGTCTTTCTCGCAATGGCAGGTGGTATGCAGTGGCTGATCATTTTGAACTCTCCTGATTTCAGTACTTTCCTACACATCTCACCCTTTCCCAGTGAGCAATGATAATTTTAGATGACTCTGTGTGGTAGGGAATAAGCAGACATAGCAGGTCCTTTAAAAAAAGTAAAACACAGGCATTCACAGTAGTTAAAACAAGATGTATAAAGTCCAAATGTCAAGGAAAATTAATTCTTTTGCAGCTTTTCTCAGCAGAGGCAAGCTTTATGCTGTTTTGCATCTTAAAACACAAGTTTCCTTTAAAGTCTACTGCATTTCCTCTAATGACGTAATAAAAGCTCAGTGCACATTCTGGGACCTTTCTACTATGCCTGGGATGAGCTTAAACATATCCAGCTGCTCTTTATTAGTTTACTTCAGGGGATCTTTCACAGCTGGGTTAAACCAGATTTACATATGTTTGGCTGAATACGCATGATTTCAGGGCTCCAGAGAAGTTGTTGTAGCCTGCAAAGTGAATCTCTCATCTTCACAGTTCCCATTTCACTGCATGGAGCTCCTCTGATGGTGCAGAACAAATGCCTTTTATTTATTTATTTTATTTTTTTTGCTTTGTTTGTTTTGTTCTCCCCCCGCCCCCCCGCTGTGGGCATTATGTATTCTGGGCAGCCCAGTGCCTTTCTGGAAGCAGTTTTTATGAACGGTGTCAAGGAAAGAGAAGCTGTCACTGAGAAATTCTGTGGCTTTTCCTCTCCTTTTTTATAGCCCATTTTGAACTATGGCCTTTCTGCACAACAGGGAAAAGTGAAGTTTGCTGAATGTCAACATAAGCAGCTCTGCTTAGCAGACTGAAGCTCAAAGCAGCCTTATGGAAGAATTTGGGTTAAATTTCAAATACTGCATACGACCTTAAAGCAAAAACTGCTTCCTCAACAGCTCTGATTTTCTTTAAAGACACAAAATGAGCTACTAGTGTGACTGAACACACTACAGCTGAAGTAACAAAGGAGACATCTATGAACTATGCAAGACATTTAAATAATGAGACTGTACCCTATGTATCCTGTTCCCTGAGGTCCCTGGAAATGATTATTGAACTTTTGAATAACTATGTGACCAAGCCAACAATGTTTACTCATGCACACAGACTCTATTTCTTAGGGATAGTCATTCTGTCTACCACTGGGTTGTGGGTGCACGTTAGGAATGTGGCTGGACCCCACATTATGTCTGCTCTTACACAGAGCAAGGATGAAACCTCTTCTGTCATTACAACACCAGCACTGTATATTTTGTGACAGAAGGCAAACACTGTGGATAAACTCTTCATTTCTCCTACACTCATGAACACTGCAAGTATAGTCAAAAGACCTGAACTGAAGAATTAAAACATGCCCCCAGTGATCAGTAAAAGACAAGATTGCTTCTTCCAGAAACATTTGCAGGGCTGATGCTGTAGGCAAAAAATAGCTTATATACATCTCATGTTAGGGTTATCACTTCCCTCCATATTGCAGTCCCATAGCCTCATCTGCCTTTGAACAAATTAAGTGACTGAGGAATTGCAATGAAACACCAGCTCTAGCAGTCAGCAAGACTAATTCTACTCCTTAGTTATTTATCTGTATCTCACTACTTTTCCAATATAAATATCAGAAACCTTCTTTCCTCTCAGTTACATTCACTCGACCCCTCAGTTACTCCAGCCACATCCTGAGATAAAAGACAGCATTTCCCTGATGGGCTTGTTCTGATGCTGCTATCATCTCTCTCTCACTTACGTAATTTTCTGTCTCCAGTGGTGGTTTCCTTCATGCATTTTTCTGTCTGTCAAATTTATATTTCTCTGCACTTTTTACCTATTTTTTTTATTACCTCCCCACCTTACAGGCACTGCATGTACATTTATGCTTTGATTCTATAACTTCACTTATATTTCCTGTCTGTGTATTTTTTGATGTGCTCAATGATTACTCTGGCCAGACTGCTTCCCTGTATGACACGAATCTGTAGCTTCATCTCAGAGGACATACTTTAGCAAGCATGTACCTGACCCAGCTTCATGAAATCTGCTCTGGGGCCAGCAGCAGTCTAGCCACTGTAGTGTCTGCAAAACAGTGTCTTCTCTGACATACACTCAAAGCCCCTCTAGGCACCCTCCTGACTGTCCAGGTGCAGGCCAGGCAGATATACCTGTGTATTTGCTTTATCATGCATCTCACAAGGAGCAGTGTTTCTGCACTACAACTCCCCAGCCTTCCACTCAGTTCTGGCACTGGACCAAATCTCTGTTTTCTGGATTTACTGCAGTGTTTGTTCAGTTTCTGCTCATGCTCTTTCTTTAAGCCATACTTTCTACTGTTGCAGGGAAATCAGGCAGCTTGCACAGCTAGTTAATCAACATGAAGGTAGGTGCTATAACAAGGAACATGACTGTTTTTTTTCATATCTGTAGACTAGTTCTCAAGATATGTTTACTGATCTATATATGCACAAATTTCCATGTGAGAAGTTAGAGCCTCATTTTTTCCCTAGCATTGGTACCCCAACAAATTTTATTACAATCTCTTTTCTCTCAGTAATATATATTTATTCTATTTCTTCCTTTCTAAACACGGCGTAGGTGAGACCAAACCTTCTGTAGAAGCACAGCTGATGTTATGAAATTGTCTTGCCATGAGCAAGTAGAGATAAGCTGTATGTCTTTTTGGTTCTTAATGCTGGGTATATGAAAGTACCCACTGATTTGATATTAGTAATTTAGTTCAATGAGTGAGAACTGCACACTGAGATACCAAATCCCCCCGGGTATGGAAAATTAATTGGTCTTACTGGATGAATGTCTCAGGGCATTGCCTGTAGCCTGGTCATATTTAGACAAAAAGCACATAAAGTGCTGCAGGACTGCAAGACCTCCTTAAGACACTGAATAGAGACTAGTGTTTTCTAGAGATAAAGCTGAACGTTATCTGCAAAAAAAGATCAGTGTTCTTTATGTTCTTTATTATGAGCCATGATTGCCCAAACCCCTGGGCAGGCTCTATGGTGAATGCAAGAGGATCAGTGGGGAGAGCAGGCAGAAGAAGGGACAGAGGGCACTCCTGCTCTGTGCCCTCCTTTGAAAGCCTCTGATTGGGACTCATTCAGCATGAACACACATGGAGAATTGTTGAATTGTTTGATGTGAGCTATAAACTGGTGGCAGGAATTAAATTTCTCCAGTGCTGACCACAGGCTCAAAGAACTACCAATGGCCTTTTCTGTACCACAAGAAAGTGACAAGACCACTTCTTTTAGCTTCTTTAAAAACAAAATGGTATTCAGTGTTTACCGAGCATTATGGCTTCTGTCTCACTCATCCTACATGCTTCCAAACAGGAATTCAGTATAGTTTTCTGATTTAAAGAATAAGGAAACACCTGGGAAATATATACTTCTCAAAAGACTTTTGGAATTATTTTAATGAAGGCTTCAGTGTGCTGCTGTTCAGGAGGTGTTTCAGTGCACGCTTAACTTCCCTGTCTGTGCTGGTACTGTTTGTGTTTTGTAATTGCAGATCTTTCAGGCTCTCCAAAAAACCCCCTCTGTTTCTTTCTACAAGAACATGATAGTGAATAACAGTAGCTTTGTAGGCCTTTAAAAATGTGCCTGCTCCCCCCCAACCCCCAACTTTTTTTTAACAGCTGTTCTTTTATTTTCTATCACAATTGTGGGTAAGATGGGATGGAGCATGAACAACATGGCATATTATTGACAGCATGCAGCTGGTGTTATTTTCCAATTAAAAAAATCCTTGTTGGGCATATGAAAGAACTGTCTAGTTTATGCTCAGTTGTGACAATGCTATCAAGCTGCACCTTCATCTGGGAATTTATTTCATAGAAGACAGCAATCTTTGGTTGCTGGTGGGAGAACTACAGTTTAATATCCAGGGCTAACCACTTTGGTAGACGTGGGAGGCTGGAACTGGTCTGGAGGCTATCCACTGGGACTCACTGTTTCAGAGTATTACAGATATTCTTCCCAGCCAGCACAAAGTTGGTGATGAATGTGCTGTTAGCCATTTCCAAATGTTTGCTGTATTGTACAGCTGTGCCAAAAATACCTCTTAATGCTACCTGAGCAACATCTCTGCAAACTGCCCTAAGCAATTCTAATGCCAATGGAGCTGTTAAAACGTACTTCAGCAGGGACTCTGACTTATTCTGATCTGCTGGGGCAGGGAGAGCTGTCAGACTATCAGCTGGTGGTTAAAATGCTTATCAGCCACAGCACCAACACTGAATGTACACGGAGTTGTCTGTGTATTTAGTTGCCTAACTGTGACAAGTCTCTTCTGGGTATGAGACACTGAGATTTTTCAAAAAGTTACAGCCTGGTGAATGAAACTTTTTTTTTCCCTCACGGGGATGTCAGGATGCACATTTTGATATAATGGTGAACTTGCACGATCTGCTTCAAAACTTCTCAATAAAATGCCCTTAAGACTCTTTTTTTGTAATATGAGAATAACAACATATTTTTCCCTATCCTCTTTGTCAGCTACTGGCACAGAAAATTTTAGAACACATGATTAAAATCTAGCAAAAGTCATAGCAACAGTAATCGGATACCAGAGACTGTAGTGTCTCACTAAACGATCATTAAAGAGCTAGAAGTAACACCTGCCTAAACACCTGACTAAACTAAGGATATTCATAGGAATGACTACTTCCCAAACATGAAGACATTTGTTATCTGTATTTAATGTTCAATAAAATTAACACGGCAAAATCTAAATTATGCCCTCTCCAGGTTTTCCTTTTTTTAATTAACTGCATGCTGTTAATCAGTAAGCACCAGCCTTTCTTGACATAAAGAATTAAGCTCACCTTTTTTACAGTCTTAAAGAAAACTAAGAAAAAAAAGGATGAGAGTCAGCCAGGATCCTGCCTACATACTGAAAAGGATGCTGATACTGTTCTCTAAAAGTTTATCTATATGAGAAGAATGTAGGTGGTGTTTTGCACAGAGGCATGTAGTCAAACAGTTCACAGTCCAAAGATAATATTAAGTGTGCTGAACGAGGACTGCCAATGTTTATGTCACTGTAAAATTACTATGGGACATCTTACCTATTAATTAATACAGTTACTGAAACTAGGCACATCCTATATGAGAAAACAAATTTATTCAACTAGCTTTAACAGTTTATTGGCATTTTAATTGTACACTGGCATTAACTTAGCACCAAAAGGTGCTTTAAGTGTCTCTCAGCTATTAGATTTTCTGCTTTTAAATCCCTTCAGATTTCAAAGCAGTTTCAGAAATCTCTTATTTAAACAGGTAGGTTGCTCTCCCAGTTCAGCATCTTTGTAAGGCACATCTCCCTATACTCAATATAAACACCACAAAAATGAAACTTGGTGTTACTTATCATCCTGTCCACCAATTATGCTTTGCTATTTCCAGACAGAGTAGTGGCCCTGTGGGGCCAGCATACTCTACAGCAAATTCCCAGCTCTTGATAAATATGCCAGTGCTACAAGGGTCAAACAAGAGCACGAGGCAGACTGTGTTCCTCCACCGAACTGTCCTCACTGGGTGACTGTAGATGAATGCAGCTGGGGATCTAGTCCATCACACAATAGCTCTAATGCCCTGAACCCTGGGCAGCTGCCTTGACAAATTAGACATGGCCTCTTTTATTGAAAAAGCAGAACAAGGTCCTGGGGCAATGATAGTTTTTTCTTGTTTTAGTAAGACAGGCTACTACTACTCATTGCAGCCTGGAAATGGATAGCCTGACTTTAAATCTATGCATGTGGACAATTACAGGTCAAGGATACCTGCTGTGTCCTGCAGCCACATTTGACATTTGATGAGCTCTATTTTAAACAAACTTCACCTTTCTTTTGATTGTAAGATCCAGTAATTTGGGCACATTTGGAAAGAAAAGCTATGTTGATACTTTTCATAACCAGGATTTGCACATCAACAAAACCTCTTCTACTACCAATTATGTCTTTTTTTGGCTACTAAATAGCAAATGGCACTTGGTTCTGATCTTGCTCCTCGCTTTTCCACTTCTGCTAGTTAAATCTGAAATCCGTACTGTCAGTGAAATGTAGGAACATTTGAACTCCTGAAAATTTTAAGTTAGTGCCAGCACTGAAGTATAGGCATTTCCTTAGGTGTGGCATAGGCAGTTGTTATGTGTTGGAATATACCCCCTCTGTTATTTTGATTTCCTCATCCTTGCCTACCTTTTCTAGTGAAAACTGTTCCTCTCCTTACACTTTCAGGAGGTTACTATAGAAAATCTGTGACTAAATGAGCTGGGGCTCTTTATGTAAGGTCTAAAATGAAGATTTAGTCACAGAGAAGACACACTGTCTCACTGCCCTGTATTCTATTACAATCCACAATTTTTTATTAAAATTGGCTTAAGGATGTGGGCCTACCCAGGGACTTAGTGTCTGTCATCTTTTCTCCATGCCTTACCTTCTGTCTGTCTCTTTGCTCTTGTTTCTATGAGGAAACTTATAAAAACATAATGAAAATAAGTTTGAAGAAAGTCTGTTGTCAGAAACATCCTTCCAGAATTCTTCATTCATCAATTTTATATATGATTTCCATTTTATTAATTAGCATCTCGTTTTCTACTCCCACTCTTTGAACTTGGGGATGCAATCTGAGATGATTAGCTGTCTCTAGCCCTGGAAGCAGACAGCTTGTACATGCAAGACAGAACAGAGGAAGGATCAGTGTCATTCCTCTGAACAAGTCTGGCGTGTTCCCTTAATCCTGACTGCACAGCTCTCTGGTGCATGTCACAGGATACTAGTGACTCCAGTGTGGTGAGGTCATCAATCTTCTGGCATGCTTGGGTCTGGCGATACAGGTATCTGGCCATTAAAAACTCTGCTGAGATATTTGGTCCCATTTAACTGCAAACAGTGGCTTTCTGGTATTTATCTGATACAGAGTTAAATGGTGCCCCACAGCAGGTATGCTGTGATTAGTCTCTGAGGCATTCAGCGCCTGGACAAGTTGCTCATTAAAGCCATTCTGGACAAATATAGCGTTGCTTGTTTGTTTTGTTTTCTAAAAAAGACTTTTTTAGTATTTCACCCAAATAGCTAGTATATGTGACAAATGCAAACAAGCACCCCCTACAGAAACAGGGATGTTTACAGCAAGCTGATGCTAATTTACCTAAGAACATTTTAGAAAAAAAATCTATATGGGTTTGTTTAGCCTAGACTCATTCAACCAACTGCTGTTTAAATCCTAATGGAAAAAGTAAGTAGGTTTTAATCTAGATGTGTATCTATAAAAGTTTAAATGGACTAAGTCCCATGTAATCTTGTCTTGTGTAGGTGAAAACCCTTTGTGAAGCACTACAGCTCTGAGTAACCACACCTCTCACTTCAAATCTCAGACAAATGCTATAGAATCATTGACAGAATCAGGACAAACTCCCTACTCCCTTTCTCGCAGTACTCTTTTACTAGACTATGGGCAAAAGTCTTAAAAGTATAGTAAGTGAAGGATCCGGTCTGATTTGATCTTCATTGCTTCCCCAGCACTTGAAACTGCCAGTGAACTGCAAAGTACTTGCAATCTGCTTTATGTTTGTGTGTATAATGATTTGAGACATGGGAGAGAATAGCAATGTTTGTGCAGCTTCTTCCAGGCACACATGCTTTGAGTCTATAGCTCTTCCCGAGATGCACCGAGGCATAAACTGACTATGATGCAACTCCTTCTCCTGTTAGCCTAACATTTTTTTTACAATCAGTGAGTTCCTTCTGACAGTGCCAAGACAATGAAAGGGATCAAACACAGTATTTGCTTCACCTTGAGTAGCCAAGCCCTCTGCCTCAGACCTGCTAACACTGACTTAAAGGGTAAGTTTTGACAAATTTTGTGCCACTTTAAATCTTTTTCTGAATTATTACAAAGTGCCAGCAAGAGAATAACAACTTCGTCCTGATTCCTCTGATAAAACACGCTTTGAATTTTTAGATCCTTGCATATATTAGCATATAACAACATTTTTGTGTAAAAACATACTCTGCAAATATATTTCCTGGTGCAAAACTCAGCCCTCCCATGATGAACACCAGTTGTTTAATTTGTGCAAAAAAGAGTCCGAAGCTTTGCTTTGCCACAGATTTTTTCTTCTCATTTCATGTCTACTTGTAAAGTATCTTGTTAAATCAGCACTCTACATTCTTTATCATAACTGTACCTGAATTTTCATATAGTTCTGTCTCATGGCAGCAGAATCTGCCTGAACATTTGCGGACTCTCTGGAGACAAGCATTGTCAGCATGTGGCAAATCTTTCAAGTAACAATAATCACAGTAAAATTTTGTAACATTGCCACTTGTGTACAATATGAAACACCTTCTACACTCAGGTTTTGAACAGCCCTTGGGTTCCCCAATAGCAAAGCCCTCTCCAAACAGATGAGTTGCTAATGATGTCTAATTCTGTAGCAGAGGAAGGGCTGCAGTTATTAATATAGATTCTACAATCTATAAAATAATAGGTTCCTCCAGATACTGTATCTACAGAAGCAGTCTTGAGATCCAAATACACCAGCAACTCTTAACTCTGTAAACTGTGTCCACCACATCCCGCTTTTAATCAGCTTTTTACCAATGCAACTTGGCTATCAACAAAAACCTCGGTAAGGAAAGGAGATACCACATCATAATCTTCACTTAATGAGTGTTGAGTCAAGTAAGAATACAAACATTAAAACTGCTAATAGCAATGCTACACTTCTGTCATTCAGTGCCCAGCTCAGCCACGTCCACCTGAATGCTGTGGAAAAGAAGCTGTAGCAGAACCACAAAATTGTAACCTGAATTTGCAGCCAATTAATCAACACTGTGATTAAAAGGCAAACTCCAGGCATTTAGGGAGCGAGTGAGAAAACTGGGTAGTTGACCACATTTGTGCTAATGAATCCCAGACTTGAAAAGCATAAGGCACTTCTGAAAGGAGGCAGGAAGGACAGGAGGCAGCAGAGAAGGGCAGCAGGTTAATGAGGGGTAAGGCCAGCTACTCTTGAAGAACGTAATTTTGTCTTCTCCACATAGGCCTCTCTACGAGCGGTACATGTCTACTCCCCCCTTCGTTAGTAGTATGACTACAGAGAGACACAATGCTACAGCACTACTGGGGTGTAGAGGGTAAAGCCTTGGAGTGCTCCACAGGAGCTTCATGACTGCAGAGGGAGGGAGACCAAGTACAATGGCAGCAGGGGGGAAGGTTAGATGGCAAGGTTAGGGAAACTTTTTTGACAAAGGTGAGAAAAACAATTAAATTAACACTAAAACACAACAAGAAAGGAAACAAAATGTAAACATACTCTATAACATGTTTTTTTTCTTTTTCTTTTCTTTCTTTTTTTTTTTTTTTCTGGGCAGCAGCAGAAAAGGGTGCAGTTTGCCCAATCAGAGTTGAGTTTTTGTTGTTGTTCTGTGATAGGAAGGGCAGATTCCTTAATGGCCAAAATGAAAGTGCCAGTGGGATGGCAACGCATAGTTCCCACTCCATGGGTTGCACTACACATTTTCATCTTGGCAAGAAATGTGATGTAGCTCAGGAACAACAATCCCAGAGTATATTTAGCTACTAAAGCTGTGGCACACAAATGTCACATTCCCATGAATCAACCCTTTTAAAGAACCCCCTCTTCACGCCCCCACAGATATTCCCCAAGATGCCTGCACTGAATTAAAAGTGAAGCATATGGATGGATGTGACATCATCAAAGCACCCGTGTTACAGAAAAGAAAGCAGCAAGTGGATTCTGTACAATTAGTACAACCAGTAAGAAGTCGTTTGTGAGCACAGGAAAAGAAAGAAAACACTGTTCAAAGGCTTAGACACAACCAATGAAGAACACCACAGAACACCTTGCAAAACAAAGAGAAAATGTTTTAAAAAATAAAAAGAGAATATTTTTTCTCTGAATGTGTGAAAGTAAAAGAAATTACAGCAAAAGTGAAAACAAAATCTTGATAAAAGGATAGTAAGCGTAATATTTTCTGATTTAGTTTTGTGTAAGAACTCTTTCCTTTGCCCTTTTAGAACAACAAATCAATAGCAATTCTGGAGCCAACCGGCTCTGACTGGGCAAGGCAAGGAGTAACAACACACAAGTAGATGGTAATGGTAAACAACCATGCGGTCACCTCTGCCGCCATTGTTTTGATTGCATGTAGACTGCTTCCAGCTTTGTCAATATTCATAATTAAGCACCAAAGAATGCATGATATTTAAATGCCCCTGTCAAGTGCTAATAGGGCTCTTTGGTAACCATCACTCCCTGGGGAGGGAACTATTGAATGTAAGCCACCTCATCAGTCAGTGAATTCAAGCGACAATGATTAGAATCCAACAGCTGCACATTTATTAATATTTTCACTGCATGCTCTTCTGGAAGCTGCTAGTGCCATACAACATGCTTTTAAGAGCTAGCTTTCCATCTATCAAGTACTGCTTCTCAAAAGATTTGTGAAGTAGGGACCCACACATAACAAATAGTGCCATTAAAATGCATACACATCTCTGCATTCCTCTGGCTTACATAAAGGGCCAGATCTTCCACCACCAGTGGTTTCTGACACCCCTCCCCTGTCTGACACCAGCATAAGAGCGGGGTTCAAGGATCTCTTCCTTCCTTTCTCATCAGATCTGCTTAATAACATCTCCTCCTCTCAGGGTGGAGGAGAGAAAGATACCACTTACTTTCAGAAGAGGGAACACCAGGCTTTCTAAGAAATGTCCTCTCACCTCAAGCATTTTGAATACCAGATGTTACTAACAGACTGGACAAAAATAGAAAAAAGCCTTATTTTTTGTCTGTCAACATTAGCACTGATTTATTGCTAAGAGGAAAGGGAAGTGCTAGGTAAATCACATGCCATCTCTAGAAGAGCGCACAGGCTTATCTGCCTTCCCTCCTCTATATACATGATACCCAGAAATCACTTTTTCTGAATTGCCCTTTTACAGCTGAAGAGAAAGGCCTAAAGAATTAAAAAAATGAGGTTGATATCTCAAACTGAGCTTAAGCGGGAATTAGGAATGTGAGCTTTCATCTTCAGCACCCTCATTCCCTTGCACCCTAAGTTACAGTTTTGACTATTGCAGTTGCCTGAAATTCTTCCTCTGCCAAGACTCTGCAGCCCATGGGTCTGCAGGGTCCAGAGGAGCTCTGTGCCTAACTCATGTGTAAACCTCATCAGATTCTAGAAATTCACTTTTTTTTTGCTTTAGATTTGCAGTTATTCTCCGAGAATCACTATAGGATCAAGCTCTGAAAAAAAAATGTTTGAACAGGGGCCATTTCTAAAACTCAGTTGAAAGAACAAGAGTAAATGGCAGTTTTTACCTTTTTTATGGCAAAAGCTCATTGCTGGGAGGTGGGAGACAAGTTCAAATCCTCTACCTCAAATCTTCATATTCCATTTCTTGCCATCAAGCCTAAAAGCCAAGGCTACTAGATTAATGTTTGCCATGGCATCTCAGGAAATTTTACCACATCTCCTGCCTAATTTGACTGGCCTCCTCAGCTGGAAAAGCATTTCAGGCTTCATCTCTGCTGGACCAGCCAGGTGATGCCCATTGCCTTCATGGCTAGGAACAGTAAAACCTCTGTGAGGTCAATCCTGGGGAGTTCAGTGAGAAATTCAGGATATCCCAGGACTGTGGGAGGCACCATGTCTGCGGCTGCTGTGAATAATAGGCACTGAGTTCACAGTCTGGGTCCAGACTGCTGCCAGCTGTTCACGCAGCTCTGCTGAAGACTGTTCTGCAATGTTAACGTGCTCATTACTGCCTGCTGAAAGCCTCCATAGCCAACACAGAGAATTCAAGATTCACTGGGTCAGACGGAGGGGATGGAGTATGATTTAGTAACCTACTAGTTTGGGTAGATAACACAAAACAGCAGGTCTGGCATGCCAGTAGCTTCTCCAGGAACAGCTGATGCGTTTGTCTAATGAGTTTTTCATGTAAAATGCATGAACAAAAGAGACTGGAATCCACATTTCAATTAATATTTTAAGGGTTTTATATCAAGTATTCATAGCAGAAAGGACTGAAGCTCATGTGTGTTCTTGCCCCTGATGAGTGCCCTAACCACTCAGCAAGTGAGTTTTGCTCATACCCATCCTCCTCCTGGCCCACTGAGTACTTAATTAGTCCATGCAGAGTGAAACATCCTCAACAGAGAAGAGATTGAAAGAAGCGATCTAAGAACACCCTGGAGAAGAATAACGACTTATACCTCTCTAGGCAACGGAGCTATTTGAACTTAAGTCCCCTGTTTACAAAGGAACCATTTCAACCTCCTTGAGACACTGATTAAAAGGAGCTGGGAGAAAGATGGAGGGCCAAGCTGGAATGAGGGGGCACCACCATCCATATGGTGGAGAAAAGTTTCTCCTTCTCTGAGCATGTTCAAGTGGCAGATTAGGGTAATTCTCTGCCTAATTCTCTGTATGTATAGCAAAGGGGGACTGGAGGCCAAATGATAAGGGCTGTCACTTGTACTAGAACCAACTGTGATGCAGCAATGGGCTTAACACTGTGAAACAACACCTACATCTTCAACTTTCGCTGCTTTAAAAGCGCAACACAGAATCTCTCTCCACCAGCAGCCACCTCTGTATCTTTTAAAATATGCTAATGACCTCTTCAGCTCCCATTCTCAAAGATATTTGATGCTTAAGTCTCACTGAAGACAGTGGGACTTGCGGCCCAGTGCCGAGGACTAGTGTCAGCTTTACTTCAGTGGTTAAACCAGAGCAAACTGTCAGTACCTCTGTCTATTGTCGAGAGACAGAAATAAAGTGAAATTAGCTAAGATCTGCTGTGTTGCCCTGGGAATTTAGACAAGGTGGCAGTATAAAAATGCACCCTTAAGAACAATGGGAAGCCACAGATCTTCCTCTGCCAGGCAACAGGGGAGATCAAGCTTAAAGAGAGCTAAATCCCTACTGTATTCCTCCTTCCCGTACACATGCACAACACACACTGCAAAGGCATACACTTCTGTTTGTTTTGTGTGGTTTCCTCAGGCAGTGAATCATCTAGGACTGAGTCTGAGATTGGCTGTTTAGTTTCAGGCTTTACGATAAGCTTTTAATTATAGCACAGGAGTTTTATCACATGCTACTCGAGCCAGCTGGAAGCAGTTACACTTTAGTCCTCCACCCCCTCCCTCCTCACCACAGGACGTCATTTCCAAGGCCTTACCCTTCTTGTCTTGATGATTATGGGATGAAACTGCCACATATGGATCTGTATTTTCAGATGAACCAAGCGGATCCTTCCAATCCAGCATGCGTCCCCTAGCATCATAACCCTGTCGAGCGCGAGAGTCGGAAGTGGTGGTGCTTGGGACTAGGGAACTGGAGTGTCCTGTTCATATTATAAATACAGGTAGGGAAGACAAGTCTCATTAGTCACTTACCACGCTACCTCACCACGCTCAGGAATGCATGTACTGCTTTTCTTCCATGACAGGTAAACGTCTTTTCTTAGGCTGAGCAAGTCTTTCAAGGCACTGCCCCAAGGAAACAGGGGATTTGAACCTTCCAGATCAGACAGGTGGAGGCTGTTAATTGGTGCGCACATGCCTTGGCCTGCTGCTGGGCTTGTGGTTGCGTGCTTTTACTTAACAGAGTAAAATGCATGTGGAAGAGGGTGAGCACACTTCATATGAGTCAAGTATCCTTTGGCTGTATTCAGTACACGTGCCTGACCGACACTGAAGTGTCAGCCCACGCTGTCTGGTACTGGCTTAGTTAAAAAACAATTTAAAAAACAATTTAAAATAGAACAACTTCTAATATGGCCAAAACTGAAGGGAAATGCCAGCAGAGCTACAAAAAGGCAATGTCAGTGGCTCTCTGTCCCATGCTCCCAGGGGAATGAAGGACTGCCCAGCACCACCATGCTTATACCACAGCATCACCCTCTGCATGGGAAATGTGCAGGGCCTGTCAACTGCTCGCACCTGCTTGCACCCTTGCCATTGGTCCTGTCTGAGTTGATGGTTCAAAATGTCTCTGAGATGAGCATGAAAACGAACGTCATTTCTGCTCAGAGTGACAGTGAAGACAATACCTTACTATGTGGATCTGCCCAAGAACCCACGACTTCAGCAGCTGCTGCCACAACCTCCTCTTAGGACAGAAGTCTCGCATGCCCCTTTTCCATTACAGTAACTACTCTAGACATTGTTACTGCTGTCCTGAACAAGCTTGATGAGCTCCTCACCAAACAAATACACCCCAACAAGCAGTACATTCACGGGACATGCCCTGCTGGAAACACCACACAATTTTAACAGCAGTTTTGGCTGGGGCAGACACGTGTCTATAGATTCGTATGTCCTTTCCAGCTAGATTCTGAGAGGTACATCAGCACCAAAAATGCATGGAGTGTCTGGTCTACATTTTCTGAAAGATGACTCCAACCTGGACTTCCCAGTGGCTTGGGCTGTTCCGTCGCTGTTGGGGATGGGACACTGACATGCCATCCACACCACAACATTTTGACCTTAAAAACATTCATGTCCCTGAAAGTTCCCCTCCAGCACATGCACCAAAAGGAGTTATTTTCAGTAGGACTCAAGCAGCTCTGGGCCTGGTTAATTTGACGTGGACTGACTATATTTCCCTTTATCTACTTTCCTGAAAGAGCTCATCAAAAGAGGGGTTTTTGAAACATGCTGAAACACAAACTAACTGAATCGGATTATTTACAGACAGATAATGCTTTCTCTTCAGATACCGCCAGACAGACTGACAGCAGCTCTCTGTTCTTCTGCCTCCTTTTTAACAGCTCTGCAAATTAATTTTCCTTCCTTAGATGTGAGTCTCCCTTGGAGAGGAGGCCAATCACCAGGCTACAGACTGCCCTAGCAGGGACACTCTGCCTGCTCATTTCTTTCATGATGTTTCACTGCTCAGAAAAATAATTTGAGACTCACTGGAGAGAGATAGAGTAACAGAAGGAGCCCAAATTTACAGCCCGACAGTGAAGGCACAGAGCTCGGCAGGTAGGGACTGTGCTTCTGCATGTTATTTTAAACAGTCACTGGATAAGCATAAAGCTTTTGGAAGCTGTATCTCAAAAAGTCTGCTTTAGATGGCTTCTAAAGCCATCCAGCCCCAGCTCTCAGCAGCACACAGAGAGCTGATGAACCTAGGTCCTCAGTTTCACTCTAGCAATCAAAATCTAAATGTTGGCCACCAATGCTCCCAAGCTTTTTGATGCACCCACATGTTTCATTTTATCCATCCTTTTCACCAGCTTCATGGGGTTGAACTACTGATGAAGTCAGCAAAAAACCTGCAGCTCCTATTAAGACGCTGCTATGATTTAAAGAAGTCCTGCTGAATATTAATTATCTTATAGAGGAAGAAAACGTCTGTGCTTCTCCATATATTTTCGAGGAGCTCTTTGGATTTACTGCACAGAATTATAGATAGCAGCACTTTGGACTGTGTTTTGCATAGGACATGGACACAGCTAAACCCTGTGACTGGTATGCTTAGCAGGGAAAATTGGTTAGATTCACAGCATTCTCACCACAGAGCCAACCTTCAGCTACTACAGCTAATCATTAACACAGTTTAGCTCTAGACTTCAGGCTGAAGGCTTATACAGACAAGGGCACTGTATCATTTTCTACCTCTCATGATAGGAAGTGTGGTTTCCCCCAGCCATCTTTCTTTAACACGATGAATTAGAAGCTGTATTTTGTTGAAGACAGAGTTTTTAATGTTGCTCAAATAGAAAAGAGAAGCCAAACATCCACTTCTAAAAAGTTTCCATAAGCCACAGCATGGCTGGGAGCATTGGTAACGCACAGTTAGATGGGCAATGGACTCTGATCCAAACGCGCTGCCTGCTCCACAACAGTCCTGTAGCAGGCTCCCTGCTCCCAAAAGGACAGTTAGAGGTCCAGTGACTGAAAACACATGCCTTCCTTAAACAAGAACATGCTGGAGTGTGAAAGCTTTCACCCCTACACCATTTTATGTTTGTCAACTCCTGTGCTCATCCACAAGAAATAAGAGAAATAACGGGACAGAGAACAAGCCAGAAAATGGAAATTATGAGATTTCCATGTCTTCTTTTCCCTAAGGACTAAACCACAGAGCCAGAATTCATGGGGTTCCAGTCTCCAAGTTAATACCCCATTCAGCAACTGCAATAATGTGTGCAATATTTGGTCAGCCTACAAATAGTTCTGCACTCGACATAAGAAAGCAATTAGTCATAGCTTGATGCAGAGGTAAAAGGGAAGAAAATCTTGCCAAGTAGCAATCATATTTTATGCCTGTGTTTGATATGCATTTATATGCCTATATCTCTGCCCAGACGCTTGCACTTTAGGTGTGCTTAAAGGGGGGATTCTAAGGAAAAGCTCTAAGTTTGGTTAAAGAAAAAACATTTCTTAATACAGTAATCTAGGGGAAATATATGCCTAAGGGACACATTTTCTGAAAAAAGATTTCCTGAACCATATGCTGCAAATACATAGAGAACTTCTTCATAATGGAAAGCTAAGGCTTTGTAAAGATATTAATGCGTACCAGATGGCTGTTAGGTAGGGAAGGGTTTCACACAAATACAAGAAATCAGGCTATTTGCTCTGTTACCAATGTGTTAGTCTAGTACACACTGAGACACAGTCTTCCACATGTAACAGATAGACTTTCTTCCGCTTGATTTTGAGGAAGCAGGGCAGGAGCAGATCAGACCCTAACAGCCTGTCCCACTTGTGTTAGGGCTGTATTCTGCAAACACTTACCACACCGCAGTGGCTGCTCCTATAAGCAGTATCATTGTGTCCTGTAAATGCCTGAATAGCCAGTCCCACTGGGTAAATTTCACCTCTGAGCAGAGTGGCACCCCAAACATATGAGCTAGTTAAGTTTCTCTCATAAACAGAGAAAAGACTGAAGTAGTAGGCAACCCAGTCATGGCCCTCTCACACATAGCCATTATTAAACCTTTACAATGGGCTATATAGTTTGCAAAATGTAGTGGGCCTTTTTTTTCCGTTACACCCATTTTTACCACTCTGACTGTGTAAATAGGCTTTACTGCAATGTAATGAGGCTTTAGCCACATCTGAGATGTGGCTAGTACCTCTATGTTAATATCGGTTAATACCTAAACATCTAAAAAGACAATACTGCCTTTGTTTTAAAATAATCCATCTGAAAAACTACAGACACAGTGCTTTTCAAACTTACTTGTTTAAAGCAAACATGTAAAAACCAAAATAGACACACTTTGAAAAAAATATGTTTTAGGTGCTTCCATTATTTGCAAAAACTTTTCATTTTAAGTGCTGTAATCAAGTAGCAGAAGGAGAGTAAAAGCACTCAATGTTTACGGGGATGGGTGATGATTGAGAAGAGCTGCACTTCTGAAACTACAGCTCTTTCTGAAGTGCACTTGTAAAATACAAGGACGTATTTTTCAGGTTTAAAACAAAGACAGGGATTCAATACGTATTTGATAGTTGCTCTAATATGCACAAGTCATTAGCATCTCAGAGGTTAAGATGTCTGCACACTATCCTATTAACAGCTATAGCAACCTAATTAGACAATTAGAGGGAAAGGCTAAATCAATACTACGGAGGGAGAAAGGACTGTGGCTAGGGGGTAAAATAAGGGCCCAATTCACTAAGAATTGATGTTTCCAAAGGTAATTGAAGCTGCTTACAATTTTGCAGAGGAATCTAGCCTAATCTTCTTGTTTAAATATGTAATTCTTGCATCATTTCTCTCTGACCTTCTGCAGCCGGACCTTCAGGCTCCCCTCAGTCTCAGATCTTCTCCTCAGGTGTCAAAGGGATGCACCTGAACAGTCACCTGTTTGGACTTTGCACTTTATTTGTTTACAACTGATCACATGAGACTGCCCCAGAAAAGGGAGCTCATCTGCCAAATTGAGGAGGAGGCAGATGCTAAGAATATGAAGATCGAGGGCTTGGTTCTCCTTTCATTCACGCTGCTCCAGATTGGCAGCAAGTCCATTGCAGTGAGCTGATTTATAGTGGAGTAAATCAAGGGAATCGGGCCTTAAGACTTTTTTTGCAGCTGAAGTTTCAGGTGCCTTTGGATATATTTAGCCCACTGGATCCAAAAGCACCCTGAGCATTCATCTGGTTGGCATTCTGCTATGTCCCAGTGTTCTGAGATTTAATCTATTATGGAATGCCATTTACTTATGTATTTAACTGTACTCAATAATAATAAAATGCTCCATTTATAAAATTTTGTTTTCCTCAAGAAAAAAGTGACTCAGAGCAGTCACTACAGTTAGCCAACACGAGCATGTTTACTGAGACTGGTTTACTACTTCATGCTGGAATTTTTTACACTCCTCGAGTGGAAGATCAATAGAGGTGACTAGGACATTTCCTTTCATATTTTGCCATCGTAGGTGAAAAGAAACACTGGGTATATCAGAATGGGTATTTCAACTAAACCCATCAAAGGAAAAGCTGGCTTGCCTAGAGACCCTGCTATCAGGATGTACCTGAGGAGCGTCAATGAAACCATCTGCAAAAGACAGGGCTTGAGTGGGAACCAATGATAATGTCGGGTCAGCATTTTGCATTACATCTGGCAATAGGGTCCTACTTAAAGAGCTGGGTTATTTCAGAGTCTATCTTTGTGCTTGACATGCCAGGACAGTAGAATGGAGCATTTTTGTAATCCGAGCTCCCTGAGACTGCAGCTTTCTTCATTCTGCTGCTCACTCGAACCATTTCCATGCTTTCTTGGTCAGATTAAAGTATCAGCTTTTGCTGAAGTACCTCCTAATGTGGTAGTTGATGGGATCCAGAACCACAGCCTCACAGCTGTAACTGTGCCACCTATGAATGCACTTAGAAGCAGGAAACCTAGGACATTTCTGGCACATCAGCACTATGCCCAAGGCCATTTTGTTTTTCTTTACATTCAACAGTATGGATGTTCTTATTACTGTTCTTTAATTACTACTCTATGCATTGGAAATATATCAATTTTCAAATGAAAGAAAGTGCAAGCTGTGTATGCAGATGAAGTCTCATCTTGTCTTTGATTTTGTATATTCCCTTCACTGGTTTTCATTATCATAGTTTCAAACAAGTTTCACCTGCACATTTTCCATTTCTTGGTAGTAAGCAACATGCAGAATTTGATTTTATTTTTACAAATGTTGCACAGTATTATTGTGCCTTCAGTTATTTATATTTTGCTGTACCGAGCTATCATTGCTTCTGCTTTGTACCTACATATTTTGCAGGCATGCGATGAAGGGATCAATTAAATGTTCATCACAACTGAATACTAACCTACCCCTTGCTACATTCAGCCAAACATATGGTGAATTTGCCATAGCTCTGATGAACTGCTAGTCTTGCACAGGCTGAAAGCAACTCCACAAGCAAGCTCCTAACCCACATGGAAATTTGCCATTGACTTCACTGGGAGCAATACCATGCATCCTCTTAACTTGTGAGTACTTGTCATTGTTCAGGATGTCTATAAAGAGAAACTATTGCAATATAAGTCTAGGTTTGAATTTAAAGTGATTATTCTGTAGTAATTCCTCACAAAGACACTTACTCTGCACTCCAAGCACCAGCGCAATCAACTTGCAAATATACAGAACAAAGTGGTGGAAAGTACTGTAAGCACAGATTAACAGCTGCCTTATGGGAAACTGCTATTCTAGGCTTGTAGAAATGCTCCTCTTCAGCTTAGGTCATTTAATTTACTATGTGAATCTCTTTTTTTTTTTAACAGACCATGCACCATACAGGCATTAAGATACTGCAAGCATGGACAACATAAATGACTCACTCTATAAGTGACAAGAACTTCCAGGAATTGAGGTATGACCCCGTCTCAGCTGACATGGGTAACAGGCTAATTTTCCTTATGAGAGATCTTTCTGTGACCCAGGGACAGTTCTGCTCCTTTCCCTAAGGTATCTCTGACTGGCTCCTGTAGCAGTCATGACACCAGCATGGATGACTCATGAGTGGGATGTGAGCTGCTTTCTTGTTTTTCCTGGCAAACAGATAAGATGCATCAATGTACCCAAGTGTTTCTTTGTCTGAGTGTTCAGATGAAGCATGCTTTTAATCATGTCTGCCGGTGTGCCATTAGAATAGGCCATATCTGACTTTAATTCAATGGAGACAGTTTTGAGGGAGGACTAGAAAAGAGGGATTGAAAATCAAAAGGTATGACTTAACCCTAGTTGTGATTAGTGAATCAGGCCCTCAAAAACAAGACAAAACAAGTAAATAAGGGTAATGACTATATGAGTACAGGAACTACTAGCTAACACAAGGACCTGGGGAGAATTTTAAAAACAACTGTAAACTAACCATATACTGTGTTGTAAGACATTTCATGATCAGGTGAAGCAGTTGAAATGTCTATAAACAAAAGAAATTTGGAAGAAACATTAAATAAACAAAAGTATGAAAATACTTAAAAGTTTAGTAAAAAGTGATTCCTCCAAAACGGTTTTGCTGTCAGTAAATAATGAAACTAAGAACTTCCTTACCATTCAGGGCTACGAAGGAATCTGAAAGACAAATAACAGGGAAAAATCATTATTTCTCTCTCGTATTTTCTGTTTAATAGTTTGCTGCTAGCAACCTTCTATGCTTCAGCTGATATTTATATGTATGTGATTAGAACCCTAAGGACCCAGGCAAAACTAATATTCAGACATAATCTGAAAACAATGTCTGGCTTTGAAAGTGTTCATGACCAGTCCTGTGCAAGTGATACCAAGTGGGAAGGCCAGTGTCCTTCCTGCCATGGCTTTCTTTGCAAGATCAAGTCCTAATCTAATGCGAGGCACTACAAGTGATGCAGCCAGGAATGTGAGTGAATGAGGACAAAACTCACACGACCAAATACCACATGAAGTAATAAAATCAATTGGGTTAGCAGGGAGTGAAATTTGCCCCCATGCAGCATCAAGATTCAATGCATCATTCAGGTCTAAAGAGGGATTTAAGCAGGGTATGGGCTTTGTTGCTCTCTGCACAGGAGCAGATCTTTCTCCATGAGCACAAGGTGCTGTTTCTGAATTATTTCCTACCTTTTTTTATATTTAACTGATACCAGGCACGCTCCACTCCCGTCTAATGTATTCACTCAAAGAGAGCAGAACTGGCTGAAAAGGGCAAAGTGGCACCAGCTGGGAACTGACCTGACTTTAGTGCTAACCCATTTTACAGAGAGCACAGGAGGGACTATGTGTACACCTCCTTCAAAAAACATAGAGACAGCCTACATAACCCTATCTTAGGGCAGAGGCAGAGGGAGCTGTAGCTGAGATGGAGGGCATGCAGAGGCTTAAATCCTTGTATTCCCGCAAGCACCGTGATCACAGTAATAAATGGCTCTTGAACAAGGATGCACAAGGCATGAGAAGACTCTGGCTTTTTCCAGAGCAGTCAGCCTGCACCATTTCCCACAGCATACTCTACCCCGGTGTTATTTTGCTCTGTATTCCAGAAGTAATGACTCTCTCACTGTACATTAGTTCCTCAGCTTCAGCAGTTTTATTGCATCTACAGGCACCAGTGCAAATTGCACCAAAAAGAATGTAATTCTTGATTTCATAAGGTTTATAAATAATATTTGAGACTCAGAATTAAACCAACATTAGTGAGAACATTTGGAATGAGAGCTGTCCTGAACATGGATGTTGGAATTCCTGAAAGCTCAGAAATCAGCATGCAGGCTTTCTTTGCATGCAGCAGAAGCTGTGCACTTTTAACCACCTCAGTGTAAAATGTAAATGTTTAAAAACTGTTTTTAAGTTTCCAACTCATGCTGTCAGTACCTAAGGTTTACCATTAAAATTCCTTAGGCAGGGTCAGTCATGCCTGACCCTTAATACCACTATGTTGTCCAGCCAGTGTGTAAAATCCACTAAGATTCACAAGCTAAGTAGTTCCCACTGCTTGATCTAGATCCAAAGCTGAAGATGTATTTCACTGTCTCCCTGTCCTGCATGGGAATGTAGTCCAAGTCACAGTCTACACCAAGAAACCAAGCCACTTCTATACATCTACATAAACAACCCAACCACCGTGGCTAATAAAGATTATGAACACCTAATTCATTATGTTGCTGCTATAACCAATATCTCCTGGAACTGAGGTTTTCTCACCACGTAACTGCTTTGAAGTCCAGTGTTTGTACAAATCACACCAACTGGGTTATTTTCTATAAATGTATTTAAACAATCATTCCTCTTTTGAACCTGCATCGCTAGCTGCAGTTGCTCTCCCTGTTGTGGCTCACATTGCTACGAAAGAATGCCCAACAGGTAATAGTGGTTTGAGGCATTCAGAAGGATGATGTGCCACACGGTAAATAGAAGGTAAAAGCTTTGCTTACTTTGGCAGTCACCCAGGCCATCTGTATTGCCATGTTCTATGTCCTGTTCAAATGCCAGTCTAAATAATAGAAAGAAACAAAACTATGAATAACAACAGTCACAGGTAATACCAGAAAGAAATTATCACATGTGCAACTGAAATAAAGCCCTGCAATAAAACTGATCATTTCTTTGGAACTTCCACACAAAGGTTGAAAAGTTGTAACATAGACATTTAAGTTATTTGTCATTGCTTAATGATTTCTTGGCTTCTAATGATGCTTTGTCTTTTTATTACTACTTTTTTTAAAATCCATGCCTCATTGTCAAGGGAGGCAAATAAATCAATATTTTTTAAAATGTTAATTCTAGAATATATGACATTATCAGAAGCAATTATGATCCTACCTTAACTTGTCCAAATAGTAGACAAGGTACACCAATACTTTGATGTGAGAAGGAAGCTAATCCATTGGGTAGGTACTGGGCTGGGGGAAGACAACCTGCATTTCAGCAATCATTTATGTACTGCACTGGATGAGGTTGCAAGGCATAAAGTCCAGTCCACAGAAGGCATTTTACTGAATTCAAGGGGCTCTATTGGAAAACACTCACAGCCCAGTTTATGCTCCTAACCTCTGCCTGTGATTTTGGATAACAAGTGAAGCTGCTCTTCCAAGCTCCTGTACAGTCAAAGGTGAATGATAAGAGCCTTGGAAAACCACCAACACAAGCCCTTGTTTACAATAGTTAGGATCCTGTTCTTGAGGAATAATTACCCCTGAGGCACCTAATTCCCAGCTCCATGTTCTTAAAACTCCTGCTCAACTGTCACCTACTCCAGCAGGGCACCTAACATCTCTGACTCCTGTTGCTCGTTTTGAAGTTTACTATACATCTTCATGGCTGATCTGGACCCACTTCTTTCCTAAGGACTATGCACTGGACAAGGAGCAATCTGGCTTGCTCACCTCTGGAATTCACTACTGCCAGCTGTGCTGCCTCTGTCTTGATGGATCTATCGATAAATACAAGAGCTGCTTTTAAGAGTAAGATACAGAAGTCTTCAATAGCTTGCCATGGAAGTGCAAAAAGACTTAAGCACCTTGGGAATGCTGAGAAAACCTGATACAGAGACAGTCACATTTTAATATTATTCTACAAAATGTTCAGTCAGGAATAGCCCACACTCTTGTAGTAAAGCATATAGAGACAGATACAATATAGCATCCCCAGTGGACCGAAAATTTGAATTGAAATAGTGAATTAAGAACATGACACAAACACAGGGATAGTAACTCATCCATTATATACTGAAGATGTATCCAGAAGCAGGGGTAAGCAGGGCTGGCTGTGGGGCTATCGAGGTTGTGTTATGTTTGCTCTACACTTACACCACTATGTGAAGGAAGCACAGCTGTATTTCAGAGTGGGCAAGTGCGAGGTGTGTTAGATGTGGCCAAGAAATGAGAGGTCTGAAGTGGGTCTGCTCCCTGTAAAAAGGCTTTAGTAACCACATTTAAACAAACCTTCACAGACCTTCATTATAAAATAATTAAATTCTACTGTTAAGCAAGGGGAGATCCAGCACTTCTCTGAATCTGCTTTAAGCTCTTACTGTGCTCTGTGATTCCTCTTACTAATGCACAGTAAATTAGAAGGACTGGTTTTGTTTTCAGTGGACAAATTGCTTCAGTAATTTAATTTGGATTCTATTGCCTCTTTAATCAGCTATGATAGCTCCAGTGTGGGCTGGTCCAGACATACCCATCCAGTTCCCTCCTTGCAACAACACATGAACCTTAGCACAGCTCTTTAATTTTACTCTTCCTCCTTTTTCAGCAGTTACCAATCAGCTGAGAGTTCACATCAAAAGAAATCTGCGAACACAAATACGGTGGAAACAAACACTTCCCACATTTTTCCTTCCCTAACTGCCCCATGTTTAAATAGGTCTGCCCAAGACCACCCAGTGCCACCACCAGAACTTCATGGCCCACCTAGCCAGAGTCTGTACTCACTTGGAGCCAAGGACCAGCTGTGTGCACACCTCATTCTCCTTCACCCATCCACAGTAGGGGTCTCTGGACGCTATGCAGGCCCTTGAGAAAGAAGAGTACAAGGTGGGTATCCATGCATGCTGCCACCTTCCCTATACCTGGCGCACAGGCTGTTGACAGCCAATACTGAACACATACTTTTTGCATTTGCCGTGACGCTCACAACGTCCCAGGGGAACCTTGATGACACAGGTGGAGAAGGCGACGTACAGGGCGCTGCTGGGCTTGTCAAGCTGCATGCCCACTATCCGCTTGTCCTCCACGCCATCATAGCTGCACCTGATTCGAAAAAAATGTAAAATAAGGTTATAAGTGAGTTCTGCTGGGAAACCAGATGAAAACTTAATGACTCCTCGAGGTGAAAAAAAAACAAAACAGAAAACTCCCATAAAAGACCCCTGAGAAAGGTAGAATTGAACAATTCAAGGGAAAAGAACACACAATAGCAACTAAAAACACTGATGGACATATAAGTGAGTATTAAAAATGCATGAGGCAAGGAAATAAGAAGTGGAGAGAGACAGCACACCAAATAAGCTTTCTGAGGGCCCTTCACTTTTTGTGTTTATTTTTCTCTAGCACTCAAAGTAGCTGAAATTTCTGCATGATTATGGCCCACTTCAAAGCCCCCTTAGGCATATTTGAGGAAGGCTGAAATGCAGTAAATTTCCCTTGGAGAGCGGCTTGCTAGTTGTTGAGTTATTTGGAGAGGAATCAGGTTTTTTATAGGATTAGGAAATTAATCTTCCTTTGCAGAATTTCACTTTTAATTATCCATCAACTGCTGCATAGGATGGGCTATTTTCTACATGTACTGAATAAAAAATATCTTAGTGCAATGTAGAGGCTGATAAGCAGACATCCCTTCCCCAAACAATTTAAAATTACTCAAAAAACTTGGCTTCTCTAATGACTTCCCTTTTTGCAGGACAACCTACTCTCTGGGAAACTGGAAGTTCAAAGTTGCCCATACATGAGTACAGAGAATCAGATACACACTTTTCAGGATTGTAAACGTTCATCTCCTCCAGGAAAAGGCTATCATTTAGGAAACCACTGTTTCCTGTCCGTGCCAAGAACTTCAGGATGATTCCCTTCTCTGATCCCAAGAAAACCACGGTGTAGTTCTGATACGGCCCAGCAGCAGAGTCCACAGCAATTTTGGTCAGGCGGTATCTAGAATAACAATACAGCATTTTGCATCACTTAGGATTAGATTGCCATTTATTTTATCACTTTTTCCACTTCAGATAACTGAGTGGTAGCCTTCTAGCAACTATGTAACATATTTAAATGCTTCTCCTAGCTGAATAACCCTGTAAGTCAACACAGACTGTATCAGTTTGGCTACCCAAACGGTGGGGAATTTTTGTGCTTTTGTCTGCATGTCAGTATGTCCAATAGCTAGCAGAGGAGTCTGTGGAAAGCTGAAGGGGTGCTAAGAGTCTGAGGTCGTTTAAGAATTATCCTTCCAATCAAAACCAAAGTACTAGCCTAGAGACTTTTTCAGGCAGGGAAAGAATATCAGGACAGTGAAATGGTTGATTATTTTTAAACTCTGTTACATTAAAAGCAGCAATAACGATAACTGATCTACATTCAACTTTTTTGGCAGGAAAAGCTGTGTGAGTGCAATAGTGAGATGCTAAACACCATTTTAACTCACTAAAAATAATCACACAACTGCCACTAAGTGAGTTCAGTGCTGAGACGATATTGAATCTTGGGATGACACAATTTATTGAAAATGAGTACTGGTGATTTAGTACCAGTAATCTGGTACTGGCAATCAAAGGAAATCATTCTGCAGAACTTGCTGCTCTTGTCTTTGGTTGGAGGTACAGAATTTGACATAAAAACCTGACAGAAGGTACATTACTAAAACTAAGTCAGACTCTTCCAGAGCTAAACACTGCCTGGCGCAAAACTCTATGCTTGTATGGAGGAAGAGAGGAAAATATGGCAAAAGTTAGTCACATTATTCTGTTCACAACAGGAGGGTAGATAAGTAGTATAATGACTACAGCTGAGAGTGGGAATTTATTTTGATAGGAAGGGGATGGTGTATTTGAGGCTTGCTGATTTATGAGTCTTTGTTCAAATCTCTTCATTATTATTTTTCTCTTGTTGCCATAGAAAGGATACAGATTATGTGATTATTTCTGCCTGTACACTTCTGTAAACACTAAAACATACCAGTACATATCCCGACAGACATCTTCATATCCTGTGAACATATCCTGGCAGGCATGTTTGCATCCTGTGTACATATCCCTGGGCTGTCTGCTGATCCTTGACCAAAGTTTTCTACAGAGCTGTCTCAAACACTGACCCATAAGCCAACAGGCGGGTCAACCTTCCCTGCACGGCAGTTCCTCCAAGATCCCATTTCAGCACAGCATGGTTGGAAAGGACTGAGGTTTTTTCCTGTCTTGAAAGCTGCTCAGGGAGTTCTGCAGCATCTCCTCAGTGATGCTATCATTCCTAGCTGGATTCATGCCTAGCACACCGAGGATGTTTACAGAGTTTGAGAGTATTCTGAGCAAGAGTATTAGCACAACTTGACAGCTATGATGAGGACAAGATTCCAATTGGAGGTACATACCTGACCATCGTTCTCAGGAACCAGGGTCGATTGATAATGGAAGGTACAGCCTCATCCATCAATGGATGCGTTTTGATGAAGTTCAGGGTATCATCCGGGAACTCATTAGAGGTTACATATTTTTCTAATGATGTAGAGCCAGCACAGCAACCAGGCCTAAATAAAACAAGAGGGTAAAGCCAGAACACTTATTTGATGCCTAGGGCAAATCTCCTTTTGTAATGAGGCCCTCAGTGAAATCTGATGTGCATTACAAGGGTTTAAATGAAGAATTGAGAAGTCTGGTGGACATGTTCAGCCCCTCAGGGGAAGCCTAAAATCCTGCTCTGTCCTCCACTCGAAAGGATTTAACATATCACCTAAAAGCACAAAGACATTTCTTCAGCAGGAGTGTGACACACAGTTTGTAGTTCAAATATAACTACTGCATGTGTAGTTGGAACCTCATCACTGCATCATGTCCATTTGGCTTGATGCTGCCCACTGGACATAGGTGCTTCTGATCTGTAACTTGCCCAGCTGACTGCTCTTTTCTGGAATAAAAGCAGTACCTAACATACAGAATGAAGCTGATTTTTTTTTAGCGTGTGTGAGGGAATGCTGCTTTCAGTCCTGTCTGGTAGAAAGTGAACTACAGGAGAAGACAACTCAGCAAGCATCCACGTAAACATTGGTTTTACCTGTCTTTCAATTTAGATGAGACGATTTAAGAACAGTAGCACATTGAAGACTTTCACTGAAATGTTATCTAATAATTCTTTAACAACTTAGATGCAAATCTGCTCACCCTGTTCCTAAAATCTTCTCTGCTCCTCAGAGGGAACTAACTTTCCTGCCTGGACAGGTCATCTCTATACAGGAAGCAGCAAAATACTTTGCCTGTTGTTAATATTTTGTGGGTTATTTTCTCCAACAAAAGGTTCATTTTGTCCCATTTCCTAGAGCATTATGATCCTTCAGGCCCCTGAGCCACTGTGAGATGGGAAGATAAAAGATGGACCACCCACTCATAAACATGCTGCAATGTCCAGTTTTCATCTGCTCTGATGTGGGTAGAGCCACTGACATTAACGGAGTAATGCCAATTTGAATAAAATATAGCACTGTTCCTATCATATTTGTCACTCAGATTTAGATAAATATTCAAACCTTAGGTAACTAAATGTTATGTAGGAAGGTAGCACAGGACTGGAAGGGACTAGCTGGGTCAATGAGTGCACAAAGCACAATGAGTTCACAGCTGCACAATGCTGCACATGCAGACACTGTGTGCTCTGCCTCTTCATATCCAAAATATGTCAGTTGTCTTGTAGCTGCATATAGAATTAGCAACAGAGGGAGAGAAGGAGAAACCAAGGGCACCACTAGACTCCTAGATCTTTGCAAGGGCACTGATTCATAAGGTGACATTCCCAGAGAACTCTAGGGAGCAGCCTTCTAGCACCGTGTTGCCTAGGGTTTCTGTACATCTAATCTGGAGGCCTATTTCCTCCTAAATCCTAATCATCTGATTGGATCAGTCCTGTTTTAATCTCAAAACTGGTTCAATCAAGTAAATATAAAACCGACTAAACCCTGCTGTGCAATTCAGCCAAAAAGGGAAGTGAGGCCCCTGAAAGGCTTCAGTATGATTCTGAGAAATGTTAGGATTAATAGAACCACTAATGTTTCTGCACCATAGTGAGATATCCAAATCAAAATGACCTTATTTCAATGATGTCTTGTGCCTCTCATGCATTTCAACATCAATTAGAAGTAATAATTATTTCTATTAAGCAGATTGATGGCCAAATGTTACATGAAACAGTGTGCATCAGTTCAGTTCATGTTATCTCCTACTGGCTTAGAAGGAGCAGTATTATCTTCATCATAACTGTTAGCTTCCTATTGGCTCATCCCATAAACTCACAATGCAATTTTCTCTTCTTCCTTCCAACTGAGAAGATTTCTCTTTCTCCCCTTCCCCTTCCCTGACAGTACTCTTGGAGCCCTCTCGGACCTTGGAGCCCTCATCCAGCCCTGCACTACCAAGGCAGCCCATCACATCAACGAGTTGTTGAAGCACTGCAAAAAGGAGAAGAAAACCCAGGAAGTGTGCTAGCAGGTGTCTTTCTAAGGCTCAGACTGAAAACAGACACAGAATCTGTCAGATTTCCCAGTCACCTCCAGGCTCTTCTCTTGAGTGACAACCTCAGAATAAAGGCAACACAAGAATGCTATATTCGGCAACTCTAAAACGTGATGGGCCAACTTTGGAATCAGGTAGAAGCTCAGTTGCCACCACAGAGCTTCAGATGTATTTTTATTTTGAAGTTATGCAAGATATCACAGGCAATGTAAAACATACATTAAAGTGGTAGAGCTTGACTGAGATAAATTAATTTACTTTATCTACATTCATATCATAATTCTCAGAGCAAAATGCCACAGCTGTAAATGAGTTAACAAGTGGCTGTCAACAGCAACTTGTACGAAACAGCTGCTTGTAGGAAATATAAAGAGAGTGTAATAGAGAAGCCACATGCAAACAGGAGGAAGGTGAAAGCAGGGAAAACAACTCATAGGAAGAATGAGGTAAACTGAGTCTCCATTTTGAAGGAATGCTGCTTTTTGATCCCCGTGATGCATCCTCTGTGGCATTTAAATTGCACGTTAACTGCAAAAGAGCAAACTCAGAACTGGTGCAGGCTTTGTAATGAGATATATCCACTACTGAACCAATTTGCAACAGGTGTGTAACTCACACAACTCCCAAGTGACAGATTATTCTGACCAAGGAGATCTAACACTGGCCTGATTTATGTTACTCTAATCCTGTTTATTAACTGGAAAAATTCTCACTTGCATACTTTAGATCCAAATGCAACCAAACTTCAATTTCACTGCCACAACATGTATCTTCAACTGTACCTGCACCTTACAATGTTGTTCGAATTGTCAAAAAGCTCTGTGCTGTATGCAGGAACAGAACGGTATCACTATACATGAAACGTACCTGGGCTTGGGCACTCGCTCATCAGGAACTGGTGTCCATGTGGAATCTGGAGACTTTTGTTCTTTGAATCTCCCCGTAAATACATTGGCAATGTCAAGCATGTCATAGGCACAGACTGCAGAGCCAGGGATGCTGCAAAGTGACATTTTCCAGAAATTGTTACTCATTATGCAGTTATGCATAAAATCTTGAGTGAAAAACATGCTGTATAGAAGTCTTCCTGTCACAGGCTACTCAATCCTGAACTCTGTAACCTCTGAGTATTGACAGGAAAAGCCAGCCCCATGGAAAAGCCTGAAACATACCAATCAGCAGACAGCTCCTGCCAGCACGATCTGTTTCAAAGCCTCTATAGAAAGAATCAATTGCAATAATCTTGAAGAAGGGAAAGAATCTGGGAAACTGCGTATCACTGGCAATGTATGACGAGTAATAGCCAGTCTCATTCAGGGCCCATTATTTGGAAATTTAAGTTCTTGTAAGTCACAACAACTCTCAATATTAATTCTCACAGTCCCTGTCATGCCTCAAGAATACACTGCAGACAGCTCAGAAGTTAGTGCTGCTCCAACTGAGAGCATGCTGTAACGTGTCATTGACCTGGCATCTACATGTTATTACTCCATCCTCCCACAGCCTGATCTCCACCAATTTTTCCCAGTGGAAAGGAGTTAACTATGCTCAGAAATTTGCTTAGCTCAATGAAGTGTAAAGAGCTTATAGAAGCAAATTCAATTTTATTTTTAGATCATAAAGTCGTAAATTTCAACTTTTTATTATTTGCATGCAGCTGCATGATAGCATTGTCTAAACATAATTACATCCTTACCTACATACTTTCTGAAATGCTTAGGGGTTTCCCATGGGCAGTCACTTGGAAGCATGAATTATACATTTATCCAACCTTTCATTTTTTTACACATGAAATACTGTATTTGTGTCTGACTCTTACTGCTTGATTTTACTAGGTAAATAGCATGAACCCAGCTGGCTGAGGCTTTCAATTCCGCTTTTAGCTAGTAGTTATTATACACCAAAGAAAGAATGTAGGAACTATAGTACTGTTACAGAGAATAAAACCAAACTCATATTTAAAGGTTTCAAAATGCTTGTTACTGAAAGAAACAAGTAGAAAGACAGTATTAGTTTCACTTTAACCTCCACAGTTTTTATACGTATATGTTTTTATATGAAAGGAAACTTCAAAGGTCTATATTAACATGATGCTACACAGCAAGAGTTTTAAATGGAGGGAGCCACACGTATGTCAATTTAAGAGCTGGTCAAGGGTGTATTCGGCCACACACAGGACTTCCCCCTAAAAGACACCTCAAGACCCAGCCCAGCTAAACATTTTGCACTTTGTTGAATTAAGTAAGCCCTAGAGAAAAAAACAACCCCAAAATCTTGAGGTGTACTGTACAGAACTAGAAACGCTGAGAACTGTGCTCAGCACATGTGATGGAGGGATTGCTGCCATGAGAAGACTGCAACAACTTTTACTCTTGAAGATGGCAATTTGTGGGTCCACAGTGTGATAAAGCCATACAGATGGAGTACTGTGGGTCACAGCCAAGCCATCTCCCAACCACTGGACTACAACCCATCACCATCTCCTACTTTGGGACACCTCAGGCTAGAATGGGGAATCTCTTACAGCTCACTCTAGGGTGAAGCTTTGTTCCAGAGATTAAAGATATTTGTTTCAGCTTTTCCTTAGTGGAGGCCGAATGAGAAAGACACCTCCATGTCAGAGGTAGGTCTGTTAATGAGGTGTCTCCAAGACTATACGCCTTGCTGTCATCTTCAATGTCTGACAAAAAATGGGGCTTATAAAACAGTACCTTGATTCTAACAACAAGTACTTAGATTTTAAAATGCAGGGCTTAAAGAAAAGTATTATTCATGATACACCATGGGAGATATGTAGCAGAGAAGGAGGACAATCTCAATTTTGAGATAATCTCAAAATACAACCTGTTTTCTGATGCTGAATCTGTTTGTTCACTTCTTTTTATTAAGCCAGTTTGCATAAGAAGAGATCATCTTAATTGAAGCCTGTATTCCCTATTGGTGGCATAATTATTCCATTGCAGTTCCTATCATTTTGATGTCAAAAGCAGTGATTCTACATTACAGGCCTGGGCTTACTCTCATTTGAAGTCATCTCTGTGCATAATGTCATTGAGATCAGGCTTTGACAAGAGATAGCAAGTGTACAGAAAACCAGATGAATTTCAGCAATGAAGTTCCCCTTTCAGTTCAAACATTACTCTGTGAAACAGCAATGTATTTTTTAATTAGAATGCTACTATTTTTCTAACTTCTCTGGGAGATGTCAATAATGTTAGAAATATGTTATAATGTGTAATGATAATAATTCTTTGCAGATGAACCGATCCTTTTGGAAAACCACATGAACAATGAAACACAGGTGTTCTGGGGACCCTCCTCCCCAGCCAGCAGGACAGCGTAGGTTCTTGGCTCTCCCAGGAGAAAATGCGAGAGTCAGTAGGGATGCATGAAAGAGAGGGAAGTAGCACTCGTGTGGCTCTTGGAGGTTTAGATGTGAACAGGACAGATCCAGTCCTTTGTCTTTGAGAAAAAACGCATCATATTTTCTCTTTGCAATAACATTCTGCAAGTAACACGCTGCAAAACTTCTTGGTGGCCAGTTTGAACTATCCCCATGCAAAGAAAAGTATGTCCAAGGAATGTGTCCAGATAGTAAATGGTTGAAAGCTGCTCTAAATTATCAGTAAGCATGTGATACATAATAATTACATTGTATGAGCAATCACTTCTTGTATCTTCATAAAGTAAAAAGAAACTGCAGTGAAAAGCAAAACATGAAGGAAACAGAAGGTAAAAGGTTATTGCGCCTATTACCTGTTATATGGAGTGGAGAAGGTTGCTAAAACAACATCCCGGCCATTGAAATGAATAACATCTGTAACTGCCTGCAATATGTTAAAGTAGAAGTGTGAATCACCAGGAACTGAGCAGTTCAAACGAGCCTTGAGAAAGGAAGTCCACTGTTTTTCCAGCACTCTCTGAGATCCTCCCATGTCATTTTTGCAAACCTGAGCCACCCTTGGGAAAACTACCTGGAAGGAGTAGAGCAAAAATAATGGAGAAAATGAAATGTTTGTTTGAACTAAAAGACTTTCTTGGAATTCTGCTTTTAAAACATTTGCAGTAACACAGCAAGGTGCTTAATTTAAACCCACATTTCCATAATCTGTGACAAATAAGAAATAGAGAAAAATTCAGCTTTGCAACAGTGTGCTATAAAAGATAAGGCTGTGGCATTTACTATACAGCCATAAATCCTTCAGGAGATCTGTTCTCAACCCATATAAAACTCATTTCCATACAGACTGCTTAGCTTTCTATTTCCCCAAACAAAAGCACATTTTCTATTCACAATCCCTGCAACCAACACTGCCTGCTCTGACTCTTGTGTTTTCAGCACTTAAAAACTATGCAAATCTTGCTGGGCTTTTATTCCTGTCCTCCACCTTTGTGACCTTGATCAGCTTTTCTGACTGCTTAGTCAGAAAGCTATTGTGAAATTAGCAAAAATGCAGAAAGTGTTTAATTATTCTTTGCAGAATGGCAGAGCACAGAATTTATGCCCCTGTTTACTCAGCACTCCAATTCAGATTTCTTAAAGAAAAATAACTCCCTGCTTTGGAATCAATTTTTAACAATTACCCACTACACTGAACTAACTACATTTGCCTTGTACTTTTTACAATTTGAGAAAAGAGATTCCAGCATACACCATCACTGTAAGAAACCACCCTGCTTCCTTTCAAGGCTGTGCAATGTTTCACTCCAACCAACCTTTTGGCTTCAGCAATAGGAATCTTCTCAAAATGATGACCTTGTCATCATGATTTATGGTTCTCATTTCAAGGTCACTCCTAACAGCACTGGTCCAAGAATAGCATGTGTTTTCCTCCTCCTGAATCTGACAGTCATTCAAGTCAATGTTTTTGCTCTTACCTTTCCCATGCTGTTGTACTCCACTGCTATTTCCCGGAAGAAGAAATAAATGTAATTCCCATAGTCCACTGCCTGGACAAAGTATGGTTCTAGAAAAAAAAAGCAAGACATATTATTTAGGCACCATGTACAGCATATAGCATGCAATGAGAAGCCAAATACACTCACACTAAACATCAAAAGGTGAAATGCCCACATGAAGCAAACTTGCTCAGTTTTCAGAACTAGCAAAATCACCACCACCGAAGAACGTCTGGGGTCAAGACAGCTGGGGGCCAGTCTGTGCAACATGACAGCAAGGCAGTTAAGTGTTTCCCACTAAAACGGTTGCCCTGAGTGGTGCATGAGGAAAGGTAAAGAGGCAATATATAATGGTATGCCTGAGGGGTCCAACCAGAGCTCTTTATGGCATGCAGGCTGTGTGTTGAGGGAATAACAAATCATGTAACTGTTTCTGCCCACACATGTCTGTAGCAGCAAGCAAAGTGGGACAGCTAAAGTCAACACCTGGCAAAACATTTCTGCATGCAGAAAAAGACTTCAAACTATGCCTTTGCTCACTTTTAAAATCACTCCAAATGCTAACTATTCAAAACGCCTACGTGAAGCTAAACAGCACTGTTCTTAACAATGAGGGCATTTAGAGCACAGAAATTGCCTAATTCAATGGCAGCTGTACAGTCCCTAAGAACCTTAAAAGAAAGGCTTTGTGCAATATTCCCATAATTTTATTTTCATTGATGAATCTTAATGTTACAGGACAAACCCTCTATACTTCATGAAGCCTTGACTATTACCTAACACAGTCCTGGGGCAGGAGTATTTTCAAACACAGTCCAAGCACATCGAGACCTGCAAGTTCCAACCTTTACATTCAACAGCTGTAAACTGATGGATTTCAGGTTAGAAAGCTCACTGGAATATATATTCTGACCTACTATGATCACAGCTTCTGCCATGCCCAGTAACTTGGGGTCAGGAGTAGAGGGGAAGAGATAAACAGATCAGTGTAAGTAAGAGATGTAATTTAGTTCCTTCTTTCTGCCAGAAGGCGGTGAAATGAAATGACAGAGTGGTCTGTCAGGAATCCAAGACTCTCATCAGAGATGCTGCGTTTTTTGTTTTGTTTGTTTATCTACCTTTCAACCACTTTGAGTCATGTTTAACTGTCCGCAGAGTTGGGCTGTCTCCAAGGCTCCGGTATATGACTGCATCTATTGCAAGGAAGTCAGTCACTGTGGCAGAATACAGCTTTCCCTCTGGGGAGGAAGGAAAGAAAAAACAAGAGGTGAGAACCATTAGATATAATATAATTGCTTTCTCTCATCAGTCAAATCAAATGGGACAAACAAAATAATCACAATCTCTTTAGGAATACTGAGGGGAAAAATCCAGGTAGGTAAATGGGGTTGAGCACTGAACAATCAAGTCATCAGTTCTGAAAGTAATAATTTCGAAGGGACGCTGTGGGAGAAGAAACCTTATGGAGTAATTCTTCTCAAGTTTAGGTAAGTCATATTGGGTTACTTTATCCAGTTTCCCTGCACATGCCTCTGGTTCAACGCTCATAAATTCTGCCTATGTATGTCAGCAAAATAAATATTGGGAAGCTGTGACAAAACTATTAGTTTTAACTGGGAAGGCAAACTAGACAGGTCTTGGGAACTGTCAGATAATTGACACTTATGCAAATTTATCCCTTTGAGAGTACTTCTCCTCTGCCAAAGTTCACTAGGAAAAAATTAAATAGTGTGCAGGGAGCCCAGCCAAAACAGGGATACAAAGAGAGGGAGAAGGATTGCCTATCTATGTTTCTTTTCTAAAAAGTGTTTTGGGCATTTCCTGCATGAATTATACACTCCTCTCTCTTAAAGAACCGGAGGACTAGCAATAAGGAAGGGTCTACAAAATGGCACCCCAAAGACAAACAAAAGGTGCAAAATTATCAGGATGTAAAAGCATGAGCTCCAACAACATTTTTAAATTATATTTGTTGTCTAATCTGTTTGCAGGTCATGGTAACTGTACAGGTCTGTTTTCATGTGTCAGACACATATTGGAACATGATGTTTGGTAGAAGTACAAACATCGTGGCACAAGGACATTAAGTTGTGTCTTAGTTGTGTCTACATAAAAATCAGAATAGTCTACATCTCCTTTGACAGAAATTATCTTGAGTACATACGTACTGAGGACATACCCAGGACAAAGCAGAGAGGTTTCTTTTGGTCAAGCTCTCCTCATTGCACTTACAGACAATGTTTAATTTCAGCTCAAGATTTAAAAATCAGACTGATCTTTGTTCTGAGCCCCACAAATCCCATCATTATTTAGCTATTTTAAAATGGGATTTTTTTCTTAGCAAAACCAGAAAAAAATATTTAAAAAAGCAGATACTAAAAACAATTTTAAAATAGAATAAAAAGCTGAATTGTTTAACTATGCATGTTTGAACTCATGTTAATACAATCACACATATCAGCTGTAATAGCTACAGGCTGCAAGAAGAGCCATATTCATGTAAGTGCACCCAGCAGACTCAGATGAGCTGGATTAGTGCCCTAAACATCTCTGAAACTGCTTTTCACTGCACTCTGAAAAGTTATCATTGTTAACAATATGTATAGCATATAAAACAGTGACTTTCTGAAGACAGCTGTTTTACAGGGTATATTCTACACTAATTTACTTGAACAGTATCAAATTTATTCTGAAACACCATGAAAGAGATTGAGAATTTCTATAAATACTCTTTTTACTTTCAATTAATGTGAAGACTTCTTCAGTGCCAGAGTGGGAATCATCTTAACAAAATTCAGCTGCATGCAAGGCAAATGTTTACATGAAGTTGGTCATAAATGCTTTCTTGGCCAGTGTAATGAGAAAGGCCCTTCTGAAAGGTGAGTCAGACTGCCCTAAGGATAAGGAATCTGAGACATGCAGGATAAATCTTTCTCTGAAGGTGTCTTTCTCTTTCCATGGCTTATTAATTACCTGCTACAATCAGAGAATTTCTACTGTATGTGCTTTTGACTGTAATTAAGAAATTGCATACTACCGTCATATCATTATTTTTTAAATAAAAGGACCGATTTATTTACACTACAGAGATGAAAAAAACCCCAAACAAAAATTGCAACCTGCTATAAAATCTCTCCTTTGTAAGGCAGATGATGCCACCTCAAACACAATAGTGCTTAATACAAGCCTTCAGCCACAGACTTAGTTGAGAATGTCTGGAATACTTGCGTACTCTTAAATCTTCAGAGGAATAGTTAAAATATTTCCATGTGAGCACCCAGGCTCTGCTTTCTAGCATTACACCTTTGAAGAGGACTGACAATATCATGGGTGACTTCTGTACAATCTTTACCATCTATTTTACAGCCAAATCTAAGAAAAAATCAGCAGGGTTCACAGTAAGATAAGTTCAACAAAAGAACCAATTTAATCAGGAATTCATGAAGATAAGTAGAAAAATACCATTTCACAATCAACAGTCCAAAATAACCCCATTAATAAACACTCGCTTTTTTTAACTGCTGTAGTAGTAATCAGAATTAACTGTATTCTGCTGCATACAGCTTAAATTATTATTAGCCAACACACTTCTCTCCTTTGTCTACAACAGCTGGTAACACCACATTGAGATGTTTTCTGCTTTAAAATAAAATCACCTGCCCTTTCTTTCTAGAACTAGAAAAGGTGACATTGCAGCATGTTCACTAACTTCCTTTTTATTACGAAGGTTAACTTAAGCTTGGAGTTGTTCAAGAGCACATCCTGTCTGCTCCTCATTAAAGTTCACACGAACTTTGGCTTTTCTTGACTTTCGCAGAATCAGATGCAGGCAGAAATGGTGCCTCACACTGGTCTGGCATCATATTATCATGAAATCAGGAACTGAAATATTAAACCAGGAAACTGAGACTTCAGGCAATGCTTACGGTAGTGAAGTTAATCCCAGAGAAGGGAAGGCTTCTATCATAGTGATTTCCTTATGCCCCTAATTTTTAGTAATTTTTCACTCCCTTTGCCATCTTTCAGATTTTGGCATTCTGAACTCAGGAGACATAGTGCTACGACAAGCCTGGGCTGCAGGACAGAAAACAAAAAGTTTATATCTGTCACTTTACCTGCGAACAACGCAACGTTGGCATGCTTTGCGTCATAGGGGCACCTGGCCATTCCACTGAATTCATCTCCCAGGAACTCTAGGGTATCCATCTGAAAAACAAAAGGGATAGATATCCTCAGGTTGAAAAACAGGACTTCTTACACAGGATGAGGCTTATGACGGTGTTTCTTCTTCTTTGGGCAGGGAGGCACGTCCTTTCTCTAACTCTGCTCCTGACTATGAATTAAGAACCTGACAAAAATCACAGTGTTAAATAAAATCAGCCTGAAGAAAGTCCACCCAATAAGTCAAGCATTCTTTTGGAGCTAATCACTCTTACCCGACACATTTTACAAAAGCCTTCAGTCTATATTTTATCTGTACACAAGCTTCCTGTTGAACTGTAGCAGGCTATGTGGTCTGTGGTTCTGGCAAGGATTCAAAATTTATCCTCAACAGTGATCCAACAGAAGCGCTCTTATACACAGAAAAGACTGCAAGCCACAGCAGTCAGAAAAAACAACACTAGGACAATTATCTGTGTGTGCATTTTTCTCCCAAAAGTCCGGAGATCCTTCTGCTCTAGTCTCAACAGTGGTGCTCTCTTCCTTGATTTGCATACTTAGAAGGATGCTCTCCAAGACTTACTGTATCAGTTGAGTCTGTGACATGGAGAAATCCTCTTACCATCAGGAAAGAATTAATCGGTGCAGGAATTGTAAAATCTGAGGCTTAAGTGTAACTCCTGTGAAATAAATTCACCCTGGGCACTCATAATGACATAAATATATGGATCAACTTTGCTCTAGGTTCAAGATGGTTTAGTGAGCTACAGGGGAAAGGTACAGCTCTTACCTCTTTAAGATTCTTATACTACTGTATTTTGGGAATAAGAGTCTTTCTAGAATATCCAAGTAACTCGAGTAGCTCATACTGTATAAATCACATACAGTACAAATTCACAGAGCATGAAAAATAACCCACCTGCCACCATCAACTACTCCAATCAACTTTTAGCTCATATGTTACAGCACCCAAGTCCTCCAGTGGACAATTTGTCACCATCTGTTTTCTGTCATGTATCCTTCCTGTCAAAATCCACTCTGAAGGGAATTAGTTGTGCTTACTCAAGGGCTGAAAAGCATTTCACGTGCTAGTGAGAGGAAATGAGTTACAGTCCTGAGCAACTTTCCCTGCATCAAGCCCCACACCCCAGGCCCATCCACACTTCCTCTGGCATTACAGCCCTCTTTTCTGTTTGGTGCATCTTTAGTCCTCTCTGTATATAATACAGAAATACATGTAGGAAAAGCCAGGGCAAGTGTTGAAGAGACCTTCTGCTGACTCCCAGAGGTATCACTATCCAGCTCCCGCAGCTCAGCAACAGGTGAAGCAGTCTGCAGAGACCATGCATCACAGGGAACTGAACACCTGTGGCATGAAGGGCTATTTATATCCCTCACATCAGGATGCCAAGGAAATCCGTACCTGTATTATAAGACAGATTTATAGCAAGGAGTCTGGTTCATATTTCTTAGCTGCATTAATGGCATTGAGAGCTAAAAAATTACAAACTCTGCTGGAAGACTAAACACAGCACTGAGACTGAGAAACTTCATTGCTAGGAGCAGGATGCAAGGAAAAGAAGAAAAGAAGAAATTGCTGTTAACAGACCAGCAACCTGTACCACACAGTTACCATGATGCAGGCTTGTATTTTAATTGAATTTGATTCTTCCTCCCCAGACTGAAAGAAAAGACTACACTGAACTTCTGTGTTTCCTAGACTATAGCCATGACAGTGGCTAAACAAGGTGAAGCAGCACTGTAGAAAAAGCAAGGAAGAGCAGCAATCACAGTGAATACCAGTAAGGAAGTAGGTTTTCTGGATGTTAATGTCTTTACTCATTTTTTACCAAGTCTTTTTTACTCTGAATGCAATGGAATGAATTAGGATTGTGACTTTATCAGAAACAGCATTAGCAAAGCTGAGTTTTCTTTTTCCTGAAGAAGGATGAAAAATGACCTGTGGGACATAGCAATGCCTGGAAAAACAGAGTTTGGATATCAAAGACCTAAGTGAGTATCTTTCAAAGCTACTTCAGAGACATTCACTGTTAGGGGTTATATCCAATTATACTGGTGCAAGCCTAAGAAAATGGGAAATATCTGAATAAATAAATGGGCCCTGTAAAAATGCAGATGATGGGGACATACTATGTCAAAGGAAGAAACTGGGGTCAAGAAATTAATAATGTTGAGTATCCATGGACCAGTTTTCTTCACTGCTCTAGATAATGTTTTGGTTTTGCAGATCCCCAGCTAGTGAGGACTACATCACCCTCCTGCTGTACCTCTCCTTCTGTCAATCACTTCTACAACACACAGTGTCATAGGATCTCCATAGCTTCCATACCTGCTGAGTTCCCAACACCAATCTTCCCAGGTTTTGCTGTGCTGAGCCCTCAAGTGTCTTGAGAACTGGCTTTGGGACTGAGAACAGCACAACAGAGATATTTGAAATGTGCTACCCCAGAGGTAACCCTCAGCATCAGCCTATGACTTAATGTGGGTGCCAGTGACGAGCTGGGAAGCTTTCTGAGGAGTGAACACATTCTCAAGCAGGGATCTGAAGGACTCTGCACTTATGGAGGGCAATGAAAAGAGGCAATAAACTCTGATGTGCAGGAGTTGCAAAGAAGTAGGTAATCAATCCGAGCAATCCCCAGAAATCCAATCAGCATTGAGCTCTGTAGCACTGAAACAAGTCAGGATTAATGCTACGGAGTTAAATGATGCACTGTTGAATGACAACCTCACACTACTGCCAGCACAGTCACAATAAATCCAATAGAAAGACAAGGCATAAATTAAATCCCACAAAGAGATCACATACCTTATAGTTCCTGCAAGAAGGGTTGAATGCGTTTGTTCCACAGATAAACAATGTGTCCTCATTTCTTTTTAGGAGAACCTTAACAAAATTATGACATTCATCCTGAAGAAAAATCATAGAAATTATTTCAGCTACTGCATTTTGGGTGTCTGGTTTTATTTTTATGCCATGATATTTCATTGTCAGGTCTAAAATGAAATTGGCTAGTAGCCACTGTGATATTCTGGGCTTTATTTCAACTATGTTTAACTGACAATGAGGAAGACGCAATTGATTTATATTCTAGTGGTTTAAAGATGGTTACAAAGAACTGAAGATATCATATTCATATTATAGCTCAGATTTTGTTATTGTTCACATTGTTGTTTGAAAGCTTTCCTCGAGAGTGAAAGACCTTCTCATCTATGTTGCTGTAAGACAGCAACATCATCAAGGCAATTTATTGACATAAAGCATCTGTAACTAGAAGTGGAAGCAGGTGTAAATAATCAAAGAATCTTCATCTAATTCTGAAACCACTGGTGCTTGTCATAGGTTACTTTAGGGTAAAATTGGTGTGAGAAACAGTCCTTCTACAACTGTACACATTCATGCTTTCTGATGCTTTTCACAAATCTCTCAGTAAGTTCCTGCAGGAGGATGGACAGCAGCACTTAGCTTTTGAGGCAATGATAAGCAAAATCACTACACAAAGCATTATGTCCAAAATCCCCAATGCTTTAAGTATTTCACGATATTGCTGTGGCTCCTGTTGTAATGTTTTATCACATTAAAAGCAAACTATTTTTGCAAATTAAAGCCTTCAGTAAGTTGATGGAAAAAGCAATTACTGGCAAGAAGTGAATGGCATGATCCATTCCACATCACAGACAGCAGCTCGAGATAATAGTGAAGCAACTAAACTAAAGTGGCAGATGCAGAAGAAATGAAAATTGCCTACCTTATGTTTTCCCTTCATTTTGCATGTGTATACATCAGCTTGTCTAGATTTCCATGTCAATTTCTGCAAGGATCAAGAAAGAAATCAAATATAAGCCCAGGGGTTGTTGCATTTGATTTCAGAAGTCCCTTAGGGGAGACTAGCTGTCGAACATATATTTATTGAAAGCTTTCTGCACCCTTTCTCCATGATTAATTCACCACAACAATGAAAGATCAGTGATGTGGAGCATTCACTTAATTTTGTGTTGCCATCTATTCATTAGACTAGAAACCTATTCCATTTTTAAAAGCTTAAACCAACAGAATTCAGCAATAGGTTAACTTTCAAAAATATATGCACTTATCTTGGAAGTACTAGATGCTCTCTTCTTTTAATTTGATATTGTTCTGCAAATCAGAACAAACATTTATGGCTTATAAAACCTAACTGGATTCTAAACTAAATGTGTATTCTGGAGATGACATTTTAGATTAGCAAAGAAATCAAATTCAGGTAATTCTTACCACTTCAAGGCAGCTAACAGGCTCAGAGAGCCTCCACCTATCAAGATGCTGCAGACTTTAGCTGCTAATAATCTTCCTCTAGAACATTTACAGGTAAATTCCAGCCTGGACCTTTTTTGCAGTGAGTTTCAGGAGTGCTCAAATGTGGTAGGCTGATTAACTGAAATAAAACTTTATTTAAAAACATATGGCCTAAGGTAGTAACATCTTAGACAGTACAGTCACGATGGTCCTGACAGTGTTTCCTATCCGTAAATTGAGGCACTGTGCATTCATGAAGGGCCCCAAGCTCAGTGAGTTGCCATGAATGTTTATTTCCACTACAAGTCTGTTTTCTCATTTTTTGACAAGTAATTGGTCATAAGCTTATTTTCAGCATCATTCATAGTTATAATGAAACACTCTTCACTCCTACAGTGGAATTTACCCAATGCCCAAATTTGTACCATCTGCTGGACCAAGGTTGTGTTTGGCACGTATCACACAATGTGTATGCAATGCAAAGGAGCTGAAGGGAGATTATTTCTAGTATGTTTATGTTAATATACAATATGGTAATGCAGACAAAGCTCTTAGTTTTAATGTAACTTCCCAAGGAGATAATGTGAATACATCTACAAAGTGATGTTATGATAAGGTTTTATTTAGTGAGTACTTGCATAAGTGAATAAAATTTGTGTGCATGAAAATATGTAAATAGCAGTTGTTTTTTATGATGAAAGTTTCAGTATACTTAATTGGGATAGTATAGTTGTTACAGAAAACTGCTGAATATAAATGAATAGACGTTTGACAGATGTTTCATTAGGGACCTCACTGTATTTCAGTACAGATTGCTTATCAGCCTAGCTAAATCACTTATCAGAAATTCACAGAGGACATGATTGCTATTCTAGCTTTCCACAAATATGATTAGCAATGCCATCTTACTTTCTTATTACAGTTTTTACAGCAGTGCTGGCAGCACTTGTTTGAAACAATGTCATCTTCCTATTTACTTGAAGCTTGTTCTAGTGTCCTTGGTTTCTGTATGATGATAAAAGCTACTTACTTTGCTAAAATAAATTTCTTCTGTATGTGATGTGTCCATATCAACAGTATAAATATGGTCCCTGTAAACAAAGGCAAATGAATGCAAAGTCAAATGGAGTAGTCAGACAGTTCATTTTCTATGAAGAGAGCTATCTATCACAAGATAATCCATAATCCATTCAAAAAAAAGATAACAGGTCTTACCAGGGAAAAATATTACTGACAGCATCATCTGCTTCTCCCAGAAAACCACTTTCATATATAAACTGTCTTCCTTCCCATTATGAAAAAAAACCCAAAATGCTACAGAACTTCAAAGTAAGATTCTTTCCCCAATGCAATTATTTGACTGAATGAGATTTTGGAAAGGAGATGAGCCTCATATCATTTCTGTTCTATAGGTCCTACAGCAGATGTCACGATCTAGAATGCAGATGTTTTTGCATATCCTGAAATCAGCTGCAATAGTTCTTAGGCAGCCTTTCCCAGATTCCTGGGCTAGCAATCACTGTGCCACATTTAGCCATTCAGGGTTAAAAAGAAGTTAATACTTTGTTCCTCTTTCTTTTCTTTTTTTTTTAAAAAATTATGCATCTAACCTTAGCTGTGATAATTTGATTGACAATATGGTAGGCAAAAGGCTGACAGTCACAAAACTATTCCCAGAAATCATTCTTCTCTTTACACACTGGTCGCCAAACTAAACTGTAAAATACTCCTCTGAAAAAAAGTTCACATTTCTTTCTTGCATTTACTTTCTTGTTTTCCTGAAAGCTGTCTCTCTCTGCAATTAGCTGCCAATCTCTCAGCTACTCAGGTAAAGAGGTATTTTGAACTTTCTCCTATGTGTAAGCTGAGAACAAGGACTTTACTGTGTGGAACTTAAAATTTGAAAAATCCCACCAATCCACAACCCTGTAGTAACTGCCACATCAAATTGGGACTGAGCATCTCACTTTTCCTTGAAATAACATTGGCCATTTTCAAAATGCATGAAGCTATGCAGCTGGAACGTGATCTACAGCATTGGAGGGGTCTACTGAAAGTAGGATACAGACTGTTTCCATTTTAGAAATGCCTGCTCTAAAGGTTATCTTCATTTTATTGAGTTTTGGGAAAACAGTGCTAGTCTCTTAAATAAAACAAACACAAAACACTGCTATAAGAGGAATAAGTAACAATTCTTTCACGTGGAGAAAAGAGGCAGCATTGTTGTGGGGAACTGGCTTTTAAAAATCTACTGTCTGCTACAGCGCTTGAGGCTGTTTGCTTTGTAAGATGCCAAACGGAGGAGTTGTGGGTATTCTTCTCCTCCAGACTCTGTAAAACCAGAGCTGTCATTTACTTCCAAAATTAGTTTAATGCTTCAGTTTATTATTTGCTGGCAGAGCAGTGGTCAGGATTGGTGCTGGACTGAAATTACCTATTAGTGTGATATCAGCTTCATAGATTACTGCACGGTTCCTTTTTTATGTACATCACTCTCTGTTGCTGTCACTCCTACTGTATAAAAGTGGGAACAAAATCTCTTGAATTGCAAATTAGGTGCGGCTGGAGCTCTAAAACCTTCTTCCAGCACAGCTCTTGATTTTAATAATTGATTTTGCTTTCCAGTGGTTATGATTTTTTTCTTTTTAAACAAGACAATTGGAAAATGCAGTGGTGGTATTCAGAATGAGGCTTGAGTTATTTAGTTCCATCCTCAATAAAACAGCTTTCAGGGAACTTGCTTTCTGGTTCAAGAAACCATTCAAAGAAACCTCAGATGCTAAATTACGGGATCATCTGAAAGAGGGTTAGTATTGGGCAAATTACGTATCATTTTCTCATGCTGTACATGAAATGTAGGTGCTGACAACATCAGCAGAGAGCAAAAGAGCTGTCAAATTCAGGGGAGGGCTCTCTAACCACAGACAATGTGGGATTGTCTTTGCCGTCCTTTTCCCACTGCTGCCCAACTCCTACTATCTACTAGCTGTGGTATGTGTACAGCTCACTGCTAATTAAGTTATTCTAACACAAATTGACTTAATCCTAGAGCTTCCGTTTTTCCCACCTCCAGTCAGCAGAACCAAGTTTTGTTGCCATGGCATAATCTTGTGGAGGAAGGGAATTTAAATAATGCCACCGGCTGTGCATGACCCTTGGCCACACAGTGCATCGTCTGGAAATGTGTAACTGCAAATGAGGAGGGAGCCATCCTTATGCTTCGCAGGCTCAATAAACCATTTTGTACATACACATGGGGGGTGACAGATAATGTGAACAAAAGCTGCCACAGCACAAGACAATGGGAGGAGGAGACATGGCAAACTTAAAAAAGGAGAGGGGTGTGCGGGTGTGGGCGAGTGTGAGAGAGACAGCCAAGGGAGTACCCTTCCCACGAGAAAAAAAGAAAACAGAGCCGGTCCTTTGCAGACTGCAAGCCAGATATTCGGATAGCACAGCTTCGTGGGCTTTCGCTGAGGTATTCTAATTTATACTGGCTGGATACCTCTGCCTAATAATATGAAATAAAGCCTTAATGATACAAAATTTTATTTGGTAATAGCTAATACAGGAGTCATGCATCCCGTATGACAAAATAAGCAGTGGACAGACAGAAATTTTGTTCTGCACCAGTCGCTTGGTAATAAAGTGTTAGCAGTTCTCAAATCTGAGTTCTCTCCTGTGCAAGGAAACCGTGTGCAAAGTAAACACTGGATTTTCTAAAACAAGCAAACAAACAAAAAAACAAAAAAAAATGCAAAATAAAAACTCTCAATGTTTAATCTTTTGTTTTGATTGCTTTTCAGATAATGGGGTACAAACATAAACTTAGCATCACTATATTTCAATGTCCAAAAAAATCAGCATGAAAGCAATGTCTGATACGATAGCTAAGAGATTTATGTTGGCTACAGTTTTCAATGAATCTTGTTACAAAACTCTTTGAGAAACACCTTTGATTACATACACTTTTGCTTCAGCCTCTAGATTTACTACTACCTCTAAAGAAGATGCAGTATTGCAGTTATAAACTTTCATTCACACTGGTTATCAAAGGATGACTCATTTTCTGAAGTTTATTACTTAAAGATAAAAATCACCTTTTAATTTTAACTTGTATCACATAGGTTTCTCAGCCCAGCAGGGATTTTATTCAGTAACATGTGGAGGAGGAAAAGAATATGTCAAAGAGTTTCTGAGTTACCACAGGAAAAAAGCGTAAGAAGATTTTTTTGGCATGTGAAAGTACAGAACAGACCAAGTCTTTATTCTTTTTTGTAGGTCACTAGGAGTATATAAGCACTCTCATTGTAGTAAACTGTTTTATAGAAATATATAGCCACATATTATGTAAGACTGCATATTCACATGCTATCTACCAAATATTAGTATTCTTTATACTATTTGTGCACACAGTGGTTTCATATCTCAAATGTTTTTCTGTGTTTTCCTGCTGTAATACCAGTTGCTTTAGCACTGCCACAGTCTAATTGCGTCAATCTCAGTTTGGGAACAAACTATGAATACAGCAAAGCAAAATCCACAAAGCGGATTTACCACCTTCTCACTGCAAGTGATTTCCTAATTTAAAGGAAAACAAATAAGGAAGGCAAAGGGAACTCAGCCATGAAAAGGAGGAAATCCTGCCACCACCTTTCAAACCCCTTCAGCCCACTCCCCCGCCCTGCTCATTATCACACTAAATGCAGCAAAAATACTAAGCCTCAAGCTCAGGCAAAGCACAGGGAGGCCTTCTGTGGGGCTGCCTGCTCTTTGTGTCCTACAACCAACACCACCACAGATCTCCGTGGAAGGACACACGCTCTTTGACTAGACTTGACAGAAGGGCTCGGCACAAGTGGGAACCAGAGCTCTGCCACACAGATCCCACACAAACTGCTGTATGTGAGAAGCCTGAAGAAGCTTCTCTTAGCTGGTAAGGCTGCAATGCCTGGGTAGGTCAACAGGTAGAAATGCAGTCTCCCTGCAGCCAGGGACATGACTATGTAATAAATGGCACTAGGTGACTCTGTTAGTGTAACCCAACTAATTACTTGGTGCCGTGGGGAGGCCAACGGGCAGATCACCACAGGACACATCTGACCACCCAGAAGATGGGAAGTGGCTGATTGAGAAGGAAGCCAGGCAGATCCCAGAGGCTGCCAAGGGCTTTGAGAATAGGGCTGGTGGTGAGAGGCTGCTGGTTCAGCAGCTGTTCCCTCTCAGCTCCTGGCCACCCCACCCACCACCTCTCCCATCTGCAGCAACAGCCTGGCTCTCCATGGCACAAGCAGAAGGGTGCATATTTCTCTGATGGAGGAGAATGACTGGAAAACTGGCAGGAAATGAGCTGCTACTGGAGGGGCAGCTTGTGGGGAGGTCCCAAACAGGATCTGGGTCCAAGAGCTCCTAAACTGAACTACCCACCTTTGCTAATCTGGACCCGTGTCCATCAGGTAATTCCCACTCCGAGATTGTCAATCTCCTTTGATAACAACAGGCACAGAGAAGAAGTGTTGATGTCCAATCTGAGCCCTGTTGGCAGCGGTATAAATTGGTGTAGCTCCACAGAAGCTGATGGCGCCATGCTGAGCTTTGCAAACTGAATGGGTGGCTCTATATGCAATTTTTATAAAAAGACATGTGCTTGTATTTGCACAGTATAGCTCTCAAAAAAAAAATCCAGACACCAAATTCAATTAACCTTTCTGAGTTCATCAAAAGAACAGCAGCAAACATTTTCCTCATTTTTGTCTTAAGGTATTAAAAACATGCCTAAAACAGCAATGTTACAGTTTAATAACTCTTTCATGAACATGCATTTGTGCACCAGCAGAATCATTCTCTAAAATACGTCATTAATAGTGTGCAGAAACAAAATTACAGGATGAAGACAGATTGTCTCCTCCACAAGGCTGAACAATTTCTCTGGCAACTTCCTTCTTGCCAGACTCAAAGGAAAGTAGAGGTCTGTAGTCAGGAAAGGACTGTCTCACCACCTCGCAAAACTGAACCTTAGGTGACCAACTATCAAGGTTTACAGTATGTTTTACAGGCTGCAAAGCTGTCTCTCTGGGTGTGGGGAAACCCTAAAAATAATGTGTCTGGAAGAGAAGAACTCAGAATATCACTTGTCTTCTCCTTCCTCCTCTGAAAGCAGCCCAGGAGGAGCAACCAAGCAGGGGACTACTGACCTAGCAGCAACATAGAGGGTCCTGTTCATGATCATGACCAGCTGGATGTCCAGCCGGTGCCTCTGCGTGGTGTTCCGTCCTGGTTTGTGACCCACGAACACCGGATACTGTCGTGTGTCTGCGGGAAGGGAAAAAACACCAGGGTCAAAAGAGAATCACAAACTGAAACCATGCTAATGTGGAGCACTATGGGGCCCAGCCATGGACAAAACACGTGGTATCTGTTCTGCCCCTGCACCACAGTCTGGGGTTGGAAAGCATGAGCAGAGAGGGCTGGAGAGTTCTTTGAAAATCATCACCTTTGTAGAAGACAAAAATTGTGAGGTTTTTTAGAGCATAAAGCTGTTCTGGAGCTCTTGACACATAGGTATGTGATACCTTCTCATAGTTTTTCTTTCACTGCTTGCAGAGCTTAAATGCTCGCTCCTTGGTTGCCAAAGTGTGTCCAGCAGGACAAAGCCATTTCACAGTGGCCCATCAAACATCACAATGACTGGACTGGTAGTGGTTAAAGCAAAATACTTGGTTCTGCTTGGTTCAAACTGCTAGCTCCCTGTATTTCCTACAGAACTGGACTGCCATTGTAGAACAGCTGTGGGGATTTCTGAGAAACAGTGGGAAACCACCACTTGAACTTAATAAGATGAAAATCACTGCATATAATTTTGGCAACCAGTCTAATACTCCAGTTCTTTTGGCATCTGGACAACAATACTGACTGGAAGCCCAGTACCCAGTATCAACAACTCAGCTTTCCCCCCTGCTCTACCAGTCAGCAAGAGCATTTATTTGGTCCATTCCTATGACTTTCTTTGGTGAGACCTCAGTATACACAGGGTGTGCTGCTGCTCCCCAGATGATCTGTATGTACAATCTGTAAAAACAGTGAAAACTTCTGACCAAGGGCCACCTTGCTGCTAGACTTCATATGTATACATGACCGTGACATCTAGATGCACAAACTAGGGTGGTAATTAAATAAACAAAACAACAGAAGACAGGAGGAGGATAAACCTCTGATGAGCATCACCATCAATGCAGAACTGCTGCATGTGCATGTTATACGGAGCTGACTAGCAGCTAACTATGCCTCAGCCTTTTGCCCATCAATGCTTTCCCAGAAATCTGGAGCTGTTTGAGGGAGTCTATTTCTTCAGAAACTCAGCTACTGCTGTAGTGTTTTCAGCTATTGTCCTCTAAAAGTATTTTTCCTGTTAAGCTTGGTCAAAGTATTGATTCACAGCATGGTTTCAGCAAGGCACTTGAGGGTGCCATGCATCAGAAAGCCTGATGATAAAACTGTAAAGAAACAGGAATTTCCCTGAAAATCAGACACTTAGAACTCTTGAAGAAAAAAATTAAGATAGCCCAGGCAGGATTTATGTTCAGAGGCTTAATCTTTCTGACCAAGTCCTAAAAGCAAAATGTCAAATTTAACTGTCAAGCTGTTCTTTGACCAGTATTGTTTCCTCTGTAACTCATGGATCTAGCACGAGCTGTGGGCTTGTATTTCAATATGCATTTCAGCATACCATGCCTCAGAGGAAGAAGTTATCCCATGTTCTATTTCTCCAAAAGGATCAAAAATGGCTATTTCTGTATTAGCAAGGACAATTAGCATCACCCTTCTGGAGAGTGAAAATGTTGGTATGAAGCCTAGTGTTCACACTAGACCACTAGACATGTTTCAGCAGGGTTTGCCTCAGAGCAGTTCTGCCCTGTTCTTGTATCTCAGATGCCTGTTAGCATTTGGACCCATCAAGTGCACCCCTGGAGTCTGTCTTTCAGCTTGGTCTTACCCAAGACAAGCAAGTTTCTGGGTGCCAAGGCTACCCCAAAGCACAATAAGGAAGGACAATCATGAGATTCACATTAAATTCAGATTCCTGACCCGAATTAGGACTAAACATAAGCCTACTCAATGCTGACTCACCACTCCTTAGCATACTTTTATAGACCCAGGTGCTAAAGACTTCCTTTTAAACATCTGAAGCTTTGGGACTTCAGAAGACTTTTCTTTGAAGTAACTGTAGTTGAGCTGAGGTAAATGTGAAAGTATCAGATATGCTAAGCCTGACTTGCATGGCAAAATGCATAGAAAGCTCTTCACCTGTTTAGCCAGCAACTCTCATACTGACTTGCAGCTGTCTGCATTACCCTAGAGTTTGGAGAGTTTGCCAATTACTGCTGGTAAGAAAGAAGAGAGATTATGTTACAAAAGATTCTTTGTCTTGATTTGGTTTTTAGCTACATTTCCAGCTTAGCAAAAAATGCCCAATGCTAAAGCAGAATCCATCAGAGCTTAAATAAGTGAGTTCAGGTTTTGTGTTAGATCAACAAATTATGTTTTCAGAGCTTGGTTACTTTAGTGTTCTATGCTTGATACTCTGAGGTACTTCACTGGTTATCCAGAACTGCATTTTCCCAAGTCAGGTCAGGGAGACTTTGATTAATGGGGGTGTGGGAAAAGGTTTCCTTCCTTAGCAGCTGGATAGAACAAGATATCTGCTTTGATTTTGCTATTGATGTGTCTTTGAGATAGAGAGAGGCTATGGTTTTCAAGATCAAGCACCTTATCACCCGGAAGTCAAAAGTCAATGTGAAAAAGTCCTATATTAGTATCTGAGAATGTAAATTGGCTGATCTGGGAGAAATAAAGAAAAACAACTTTATTCATTGCAACTGTAACAAAACACTGTTGATGTGAGGAACCCTGATCACTATTAAGCAAATGAAGTCCTCTGGCCTCTTATACTTACAGTTGCCATGCGAAATACTGATTGGCTCAGAATCTTCTGGGAAACCAGCTCCAGCAAAATGTAGCAGTGTGAAATATAGCAGCAAGGCTTCTGACCTCATAGTAGTTCAGCTGGGAGGCTTCACTTCTTCACTTCACCCTGTGGAAAACAAATAAGGGCTTAAGTGCCTTTGTTAATGCAGTTTTAACCACTGCAAGAAAGCCAAAAAAAGTCAATGGCAAGTAGAAGGAGGTTTCCTTCTCCTCAGGTCTCTCACCATACTTGAGGAGGTCTGTCGTGTTTCTAAGCAGCACTTTCCCTATAGTCCATGCCTCAGCAGTGCCACAACTTGCTTGAGGATAGAATTAAATATCTGTGAGTTATGAAGAATTTTCTGACTGAGATGCTTATATACCATAAAGAAACTTTGTCTCCTGCACTGATTGACAGTTGCAAGAGTTTTTCAGGAAGTATTTTGTTTTCCTCTTCTTTGTTTTACATAATTAGATGATGATACAATGATACATGCCATAAATAAAAAAAAACTATGCTACATTATTCTGTCTAAAAAGAGATTAAGGGTTATACTATGGGTTCATACCCTGCAGAGTAGTGAATCAAGTGAAGACACACAGAGAGAGCTCGATGGAGCATGCAGAAAATGTCATTGGGCTTTACCATAAAAATATGTACCCATAAATTTAGGTGCCATAAAAGCAATACTCTAACTTGCAATAAAATAAGGGAGAACAGAACTGTTTAAACCCAGCGGTTTTTCCCTGTCTTCCACTGACACGTTCACTCATTCACATTTCATGTACAAAAATATCCCTAAATCTTGAAGATAAAAGGAACCACAGAGGCCTTTGGATACAGTGAAAGAAAACAGCACCTAATACAGTAAATAGCTCATAATTCCCAGGCAAATTTCATGCAGATGTTGATCTCAAGGGGAAATCACTGTAAAAGTGGGGTTTTCTTTTCATCCCTTCCAGAGTTTCAAACCTTTGATGCTGCCTGCCAAAGATTCCTTCTGAACAAAGCTATTTTACAGTAGTCTGTCAGTCATTTGAGATTTACGGGCAAGAAGTCAAACTTCATAACCTATGTAGTCTTTGAAACTTAATTTGGCAAACAAAGTGCTAACTTGTCCTTCTGCAACACCATTTAATATTAGATACCTATGTCTCCTTTACTGATGCCAAAAAAAGCATTAACAACTCTTGAGTGTTGCATTTTCACTTGTAATTTCACAGACACAGCTGATTCCTCATCTTTTACCCAATTGAAAAATGTCCCAATAACTAATTTGTCTTATGAGATATTTACTTTCAAATAAAATTGCAGCTCCTATAACTGGATTGGAATAGGGACTCTATTGCAGGGTGATACAGTCCACAAGGATTAATGATTTATTATACTCTGTGTTTGCCTATTATTATTCAAACACACAAATTGGAAACCTGGCTGATTCTCTATTTCTATTAACAAAATAACTGAGAGACTGAGTTAGACTAAGTGTAGAAAAAAAAAATTAATGTAAGGCATTGACTGACATCTTGACTGAACAAAGTGTCAGACGGATGACAAAGGATAAAAATAGCAAGAATAAATGCAACACAATGCAGACACTGTCTGTCTATTATACCTCATGTGAGAATGCGTACTAGAAGACAGTACACACAAGCCCCAAGAGAAGCATTTCCATCTACCACTGGTTAGGCCAGTAGCTGTGTATGATTACTGACACAGCTATGTCTGCCTGCAGACACTTTCTTTATCTGTTTCCTCCATTTGTCTCTTTAATCACCTCTTACATTTTCTCTTGACTGTTAGCTATCTGGGGCAGGAACTTGGTTTTTTCTATTTGTTTCCATGCCCAGTGAAACATCATTTGGGGCCCTTAGGAATGCCCAAAGTAGAAATAAGCAGAAGTAAATATAATACTTGGAAACATAGTTTCCCTCAGAAGTTCCAAATGAAAAGTAAGATACACACATTAAAAGGGTTAATACCTTTCACTTTACACAATTTTTCAAAATATAATTTGGCCACTTAAAAATTTTGCCCCTGTATATACAATTCAAAGTGACAAAGTCCCTTATCTTAATAGACAAATGGAATGAAATTCTTTCCTTCTCAAAATTGTTACAATCCAATGCAGAACTCTTTTCTGAAACACATGAGGAGAAACAGTTTAATGGGAAGAAACTTATCAAGCAATCCAATTCCTCCACTTAAACCTTACTCATCCACAGTATCAGTCTGTAGGCTGACAATTCAAACCACTTGGCTCACAGTGAGGCTCTGGAGCACAAGAATAGTTGCTTTCTGTTACTCCCTATCAGCACATCATCCACTATCTAACAATGTGTGTATGCTACAAGAAAAGCATTATGGGACTGCAGACATACTGCTACCACTCCACTTTAGAGCTTGAAAAACTTTTCCCATGGGCAATTCTGCACCATCATTCCCTACTTCTCATTCAGACACATGTACCCCTCTGAGTAAATATATATGGGAGACAGCTTCCAGGAAAATGAACAATGCCCAGCATGTTTAATTTGTCATTTTATGTACGTGCTATCAAGCTAGATCTTTTTGCCTTTACCTGAAAAAAATTAACTGACAAATGAACGGATAAATTGCCTTCTAACAAAGACTAGATTAGTAGTTTTTTAAGTATTTTAAATTCTCTCTCATTCTGAAGGGTAGCTTCTGGGGGTGAAAAGAGTGAGAAGAGAGAAAAAGTACACAATTCTCTGTTGCTCTAGTGCTAACATATTTGTTCTAATTCAAAGCAAATGCAAAATGTTCATTTTGATCTGTGAATTATTCAAATGGACTACATATCTGTATCAATGCCTGTGCCAATAAAGTAACATCGAGTTGGTCTCAAGTTGCATCCAAAGGCAGCTTCTTACTAGGAGGTAATTATTCAAATGTAATGTTACTTTTGTTGTTCTTACAAAGGTGAAAAGAGCCGTATCGTTTCAGTGGAACATCAGAAAAGTGCTGATTCGAGAATGTCACACTTATTTTTAGTACAAATTTCCTTTCAGTGAATACTCAGTTCTGGTTGGGCTCCTGGGATTGATGCAAATGTTCTCACTTGCAACTGTGCTGAAACTACTTTCTAAACAAAACTGCTTGTGAACGCAGTGTCTGATGAAGCATGAGTAGCTAGACAGTGATGCTGAGCAAGTGCTGTCTCCAAATAAAAGTTTTGATAACATCCATGGAGAGATCTCCAGTCAATGTAGACCACTGCAGTTCAATCTGACCTGCATTAAGCCATACTCGTTGAGAGAAAAATGGCTCTGAGAACCTCAGTCCTCCCTGTTCAAAACACAATTACTGCTCCTGTTGAAAGAAGCTAGTGGTGACAAAACAAATGAGTTTTGGTGGTGTTCTTTTTATCAGTAGACATGCTAGTAAAATACAGCCCTGCAAATATTTAAGATTGTGTTTTATAATCTATGTTTAATGCAATGACTTGTAGCCATTGAGTTGATGGAGTAGATCAGATTTCTTCCAAGCTTAAAAATAATCCAACTAATCTGCTTCTTGCATGCCTAAAGTCAACACAAACATAACTTTATATAAGATACTTTGGTGCTCTGATTCTTCTTTCTGAAGTTGATGGTTTCAAATACCTATGTAAAATGACTTTTTCTGCTTACTTCTGTGTTCCCTCCTTTTTGTCATATGATATAATGAGTATAAATCAAACATATGATCACTTAGCATATATAGATATCATAGTTTTGCCTTAGATTGGATTAAGTTTTTCTGTTTGTACACTGCAGCTCAAAGGTAAGCCACCTCTAAGTAGGATGTTTGGATACCAGTGCAATATAGTTGTTATTACTATTACATTTACTCACTCAAAGCCTAAATATAAATATAAATATAAATATTCCCCACACATACACATAGATGCTGGACATAGGGGCACTTAATTTTGTAAAAATCATGCTGCAGGCATTAAAGTTTTTCAAGCTAAGAAAGTAACAGTAATTCAAAATCAAGGAGAAAAGACTGATTTTTCTGCGCCAAGTGCCCTCCACTATGGCTATCCACGGCTATCTGAGCCAGCAAGAAGCTACCACAATGACCTCTGCTTTTTGCTCTCTGATATTTTTAGTATTTAGTGAACAACAGTCTGGGTGGAAATGCATACAGAATAGCTGCTTGGCTGAGGAAATGGTTACATGGCTGCTACCATAATATCCTAGTAACCAGGTTACTATATCTACATCTTGTAAGTTCCTGAAAGGTTACACAAATCACATGAAAAATCCTAAACGGAAGAGCTAACTTCCTGGTAAACTCCATAAATCTATAAGGCCAGAGTTGATCTTGAGAACAAATTCAATAGGAACAGCAATGACTGCATAGACATTTTGATACAGAAGTATTGAAAGGGATGCTCTTCTGTATCAGAAAACCTTCCATCTTGTTGCTTTAGCCTTGCTGTATGTTCAGCTAACCCCAGTGTAACTCCAAGTATAATCAAAGTATGCAACTATGTCAGAATTTTCCCATGGCACAATAAGCCCACTCAGTAATGGACAGATCTTGTTATATTAATTTATTACAAACCCCCTTCATAACATGATGGGTTGTGTTCATACACGACAGCTGCACTTCGATCCACAAATTAGTAAGCTTAATGTGAGAATTACCAGACAAAATTCAGTGGTCTGAGTTATGCATGAAGCAAGACCGGAAAACCCAATGGTCATAAAAAAAGTCTTAAACAAATTCTTTTGTTTCTACAAACATGTAGAAATAACTCAGAAAGACAGTAAGTCTAGTAAGAAGGAACAGCATTTAACCAAACAGTGAGGAAACCAAAAACTGAAGCCAGATTAATTTTAACTACTGCATAAGGAAAAAAGCATGACCAGAAAAAGTAGCAGCCTCTGTGAACTGACCCTGGAAATACTCAGCAAATAGCCCTTCTCATCACAGTCAGCATTTCTTACCCTGGGAAAAACAGAAGGACCATAAACAAGCAGGGAAGAAACTGATTTGAGTTGTATAATAGAGGTAACAAAAGGATTTGAGATTCTCTTGCAGTAAGAGTTTTAAATGTAATCAGGTTTTAAAGAGGTAAATCAGAAACTCAAGTCCCACTTCAGTGTCTCACTGAAAGAGACATACAGAGCAAGATCTATCTATCTATCAATACATAAAAAAGCACATCTTGATCTACACAGCACCTGCTTTGCCAATCAGAGCACAAAAACCAGTCGGCCAACAACTGCTTCTCCCTACTATGGTACAGATTTGCCATGCGATGCTGGCAAACATCCTTCGTCTCCTTTGGCTAAGCCTTTGGAAATCTCTGAGAGGTTACGCTGTTACTGCTATCTACCCCTTTAAATTCACAGTTCCTAGGAAGTGAAAGACAAGAGTTCTGTGCAAGTCAGAGAAAGGGATTAGGAATAATGCAACAACAAGAACAATAAAAAAGAGAGGAATACAACCTGCAGGCTGCAGCTTCCAGAAAACAAGGGATGTTAGGCCAGCACAGTAGAGCTGTTCAGGAGAGCATCCTTTGTCTGCGCCTGTTTGGCTGGTGGGCTAGCTGCTGCTCAGCCACCTTGCATGGCTGCACCTGGCAGCAGAAGGGATCAAACAAAATGCCCAGGCTGAGTGGCACCACAGGGATCAGACAGATGTGAGTGAACAAAAGCTCAGTGGGTGCTCGGGGAGCGCAAGGGAGAGGAGACACAAGTGGCTATCAGCAAGACACAGCATGGAGTGCCAGACATTATAACCGAATTGGCATGTGGCAGGACAGTGCACGGAATGGCCAGCTCTTTGCTCCTTTCTCCAACAATTGCTGTTCAGTCACCTGAATGGTGGTGCAGGTGGCCACAGAGACTTAATGCCAGCTCTGTGCCCACCATCACTACCAACCTCCAACATCTTTTCGTGACCGATGGTGCAGCCATCATTCATCTTTCCTCTCCTGTCCTGCTCCTGTTGTCTCTACAGCTGGCCATTCACTTCATGTGGCCAAAAAAGCACTCTAGCACTCCAGGTAGCTGGCCCTTATGCCAGAGAGGCTGGTGCATGAACACACTGGGCTAATTACCTGTACTCCTTCAAATCACGTGGCAACAAAAGGTCACTCCTAAATGCTGGGGGAGGGGTGGAGTCAATGCCTAAGGGAAGCAACCACCTCTTCGGTATCCCCATTGACCCTAAATTACATGTATGAAACATACTCCCTCTTGTCTTCTGCGTGTATCAAAAAGTTCTTCCTGATGATAAAAGGAATGCATGGGTGCCCTTTGCTATACACGCTTTACTACCATTTTAATTGGATTCAGTACTGCTTACTCATTGCCCAGCTGCTGTGGGCTGCACGCCAGACGTGCCAATTAGACCCAAGGGAAAGACACCAATGAGAGTGCTTTCGCCTCATATAGTAAGCAACAGCACCTACCTTCATTAAAAAGAATAATGCAAACTTCACTACTAGTTTGATAAAACAGAGATGCACAGACTATGCAGATCTTCCCACTAAGACATGCAAAAATGTATGTCTAAAATCAAATTTCAGTCAAAATACAAAGTACTTCTCAAGCAAGTTTCAGGGGTACTTGCATATATTGTTCCGGTTTGTACAAAGGTGAGTCCTTATCAGCTTTCCTCTCTCTTTGTCTGCAACTTTATAAGACCATACATCAAGCACAATAATGTCAGCTATGATATGCAACATCACTACCTCCTGCTTCAGTAAGCGATAAGCTGAAAAGATCTGGACAACCCCCAGGAGCACTGATGAGCCTCGGCCTGCCCAACGGTAGTAGCAGGTGTCAAGTCAGTAGGCAAAACTCAGCATGCTTAATGCTGGCAACTTGTCTTGTCAAGATCAACATTACTGCTCGATCCAGTGCAGTGAAAAAAGAAAATGTAAAGAAAAAATGGAGGCCTAAATAGGAGAAACCTTCTGCTAGCCCGAGTGAGACATCCCCAATGACTGCAGTGTTAATAGGATGCTGCTGTTCAGAGAGGAAACAGTCAGATGGAAGATGAACATCTCCCAGATGGAATTAGAAGCACCTCAGGCCTACCGATTTTGGTTGTAACCTTTACTGTAAACAGTCCACGGGGGCCTCATCAGCCACCTGTTCAGTGATATTTGCATTGAAATATAGAGCCAACGCAAATGAGAAAATGGCCACAGTTCCTTGCTAAAGCATCTGCTCTGTTTCATCCCTCTGTCTATGTATCACCAGCCGCAGCAAAGGTACAGGTGTTAGAGAAAGGGGTAATGCAGTGGCACTAGGTCTCTCACATGGCACCAGAAACAATGAACACTCCATTTGTCACGATGTTGATGGTGGCGGTAGTGGTATTATATAATGCAATATTTCACTTTCTAATAATTGCTCAGTTTTATACTGAAAACAGGGTTGCCAAAACTGGGAGGAAAGCCATCTGTGCCTGGAGGATGACTGCCAGAAAACATTTGCGATTTTATTTTGGGGTTATAAACCTGCAGAATGGAACAAAGGCAATGCCTAAATAACCTCTTTCACTTACCACCCCCAACCACACAGAGCTACAGACCTAACTCCAGAACAGCTTGGTCAGTCATTACAAAGATGTCTTTATTATTTTTAAAAGCCTCACTCATTTAAGAGATAAAAATAGCTCTATTGATTATTCGTGGGACTTCAGCAAACCTCTGTCAAGATTTTGAATTGATTTAAGAGCTAAATGTAGCAATCACTGTCTTTTGACAGGAGAGAATGCCATCTCTAATATATACTTTGCTGCTTCATCTCAGCATGCTTAATAGAAAACAGATACACTACCGGCAACACCATTACTATCCCCAACCCTCACTTTCCCTAGGAAATATCAGTGCCAGTCAACTGACCTTCTATTCTCTCATCTGATGGATGGAATAAAAATTATGTAGCTCCAGGTGACCCAAAGCTGTAACGGGAAAGAAATGTGGCCTCCCTTTGTTTTCCTTTCCTTTTAGATAACAAAGGTGAAATGTGAAGTCTGATATGTTTTCACAACAATATTGACAATTGTCACTGATTAAAAGTGTGACACAACCCTGCAGACATTGTCTCCGTGGCCACATGTCTTCTGTAAACATAACATTAGGATCAGGCAGTAATCCTAAAACAATCTCTACAGCTCAGCCAGCTCTACAGGTCAGATTCCCTCAGATACTTAGCATTTGCTTCCTTTCACTGTCGCTACATACTTAAATGAATTGCAGCCCTTCTTCACCCTCTAACCAGGAAGAAAAACTTAATTTTCAGTCCTCTTATGTCTGCATAGCAGATCAGATCAATATACAAGGGCATAGGTTAACTTTGAAGAAAAAGTTAGGATCCTAAAGAAAATATCAGTGTGTTTAAAGCTCTATGCAATCACAAACAATTCTATTTTGCTTCTTGTTAAAGTAAGAAATGTTCATGAATTTAATCCATGAACCCCAGCTGTATTCTTCAGGAAACTTGTCCCATTTAATAGAAATTAAAGTGTTCATTTTTTAAGGGCATAAAACAGCAAAGAAACGCAAGTCCTCACATTTATGTCAGCTGTTAAGTAAGCAGAACACACTATTTAGGTTTCATGCATTTCGGCCATTTCTGGCCCTAAAAACATTTATGCAAAAATTGACACATTAACCTAGCTTCATTTACCTTGAGTGAAACAGCAAGTTTTGTCAGAGCACTTTTTCAAAAGGCATCAATCAACTTTGGCATAAAGTGGTTTGATACAATATCAAACTACACCCTCAAAATGTGAATGAAATCTACACTGCAAATGCTAAGAATAGCTGCTACCATTTATGTATTAATTACTCCAGCTGTGGACACCACACTAACCAAAAGGACTTCACCCTGGCAACCACCTCTGTAGAGCCCACTGCTTGTTCCACACTGCAATAGTCTAGTCATGGCAGCAGGAAAACGCAGGCCAAACCTCAGCATCATATTCTGGGGAAGGCTGCTCAGCACAAGGGCATGAAGACACATCATGGTCAGGCAAGCTGACTCCTACAGAAGGAAAAAAGGGTAAGGCTTTTCCCTCTGGAAATCAGATAAATTCATCAGGATAAGTTATGTTTGTCCCTGACAGATAAAAAATGTAGGTAAGCAAAGAGTTCTCAATATGTATTTATAATTTTAGCCCTGAATTTGTGTATGAAATCAGTTTTCTCAGGCTTCTCTGCATCTTGCAGAACAGCATGAAATAGATTACTGCAAAAATTAAAAATGTCCACAAAACAAATGTGGACCCTCAAGGAAATTTTAAAAATACCAGTGGATAAACACAAGCAGGTAGGGGAAAAAAAACCCTAACGACTGAGTGCTAAGAAAACAATCAAATTAACTGGGAACATTGTCTCTCAGCACTACCTCTGACATTTCTTTCCCTCAGACATCCATCCATTCACATGTGCCCATACACTCATAGACATTCACCCAAATTTAAAAGGCTCAGATACCACAGGAAAGGTTTTTTATTAAAACTTTAGAGAAATTTCATAGATCTATATCTTTCATGATTACTCTTTGTTGCCCAATGTTTTTTGCTACAACTTTAAAGGAGTAGAATAAATCTGACTCTTGAGACAGAAAATCTATGCACTTTGCTCTTCCTGTGAGATGAGCATGATGTTTGCGATAATCCAGTTCTTGCACTTTCTTAGTAATTGCTAGCTGCAAGTGGTAGACCCTGAGTTTTGCTCTGCCTAAATTGACACCCAACAAATTCCCAAGTTTTATATCATATATAACCCAAACATCTTTATGGGCAAGGTAATACAAGAAAGTACCCTATCCTCAAGAATACCTTTTGAGTAAAGCAATCACCTCAATATGCCAGCATGACACATTTTTCACTCTTCTCTTCATTCTACCACATCAGGGTTATGAAGAAAACAGGGGGCAAAGCAAGAAGCCAATAGATACGTAAGAAAAATCCTACTTCCAGGGTACTGCTGAGACAAATGATACTGTCTGTTAACCTGGACATAAGGTTAATTACTGTAAATCAATTTATTTTAAAGGAAGGAAAATGCCATATGCAGATATCATCAACTAACCTCTGAATATAAAAATTGCATTTCCTGTAATTAATAGAACAGTGCAAGATCACTCTAATTACTGGGGGTCTGTTATTGAGAGGAAACATGAACTATATGATATTATTTCAAGGGCAAATTTAAAATTGAGGTGGTGTGGGTCAGAAAAAGTAAAAAAAAAAAAAAAATTACAGTTAGACAGAGATGAGCCCCTGCACACATAAATACACTACTCTCTTCTCCTGACACATATTCACCCACATAGTGAAGAATACAAGCATCATTTGTTCACACCTGCTTCTTAGCACAGCGTGAGGGAATTAGAGCACCACAGAAAAGGAAGTCAAAGCAGCATTGACAAACGCCTGTAGTACAAGTTACAAAAGCAATAGCTCTGTTATTATGTGCTTTAATTCTTTGGAAAAGCTGTGGAGAAAAAGGTTCAGTGTAGCAAGACAGAACAAGCTCATGGAGTATGACTGCCTGAATGGGGCATGATGGATGAGCTTCCTTGCGGATAGGAAAAGCCTTTAATCCGTTCTCCGGCTCATTGGTAGAGCAGGGCAAAGTTGTTCCCTTCTTCTGCGGGAAATATCCTCTGCCTTTTCGATACCACGTGCAGGGTTTTTGCAAAGGACAATCCAGACTGTCACCCAGATGAGACAGCAGCCTGTTTCCAGGTCTCGTGCTAGGGCAGGCTCAGCTATGCAGTCCAAAACCCCACAGCAAGACAAAGACGTTTCTATATTGCTCGTGCTTCCTACGGCTATTTTAGGAATGATTGGCTGCATTCAGGTTCCAACTGCAAATAATGAGATACACGGAAAGAGAAGTCATTTTCACGGCACCAGCACAGAGCTAATGACTGATGCTGAAAGCATCATTACTAATATTCCAGCTAATTTTGCAGAGTTGAAAAAAAGCCATGCTGTGTGCAAGAGACAAAACGCCAGCATCATCCCAGTGATGAAATAACATCCATCAGCACCAGGATGGAAAGACTTTCACTCTGGGGTGCACTGAAGAAAGTTTGGCTCTAACTCAAATACTAAGGCTTTTTCAGACAACCAAAGACCTATTCCCAAACTTCCTCCTCTTCTCCCTCACCCTCTGCAACTTAATTCCTTACAGGTGAGGGATGCAGGAAAAGCAATTGGTTGATTAGCTTAGTGCATCTATTGAATTCAGCAAGACTGCTTGATAAGCCAGCACACACAGTTACAGGCTTTTAACAAGTCTGCCAGGTGTTTCTGAACCCAAATGAATCCTTCCTAGCTTGCCTGACAGAATGGAAATTCCTGTGCAAGAACAGGGAAGAAGACAGCGCAGCTAGCAAACTGCTGCTGTTATTTCTTACTCTGCAGTTCTGCTGCTTATGTGATTTATATCAAAAGCTGCAGAGAGAGTTTCCTCTAACTTTGGGTTGGCCTCAATAATGTGGACATTCAGCTGATCAGCTGCCAGGAGCTGATCTACAGCCAAAACCCAAATTCCTGCCAGCAGATAGAAGAGAAAAAAAGCATATAAGACATTAGACCAGAAAATCAAATTACTTTTTAATGAGACTGAAGGCTGTGTGCATGGATGGTGCTGAACTCCCTAGAAAAGATTGAACAGACCCAGGTTGGCATCAAGGTGTGACATTCTCAACTGGACACCAATCCAGCAACCCTGTGTCAAGCCTTGCCTACACGTATGAATGATGCCCCAGAGAGTACGCTTCCTTACACCACAGAGCAGTGACTCTCCAGCTTGCAGCACAGTCACACAGTTAGCAGTTACAACTAAAGGGCAACAGCTTGTTTTTACTTATGCCCATGGAAATGCTGACACTGAAGTCTGCCAGATTGTGGAATACTGATTTTCACTGGACTTCAGAAAGACCTGTAACTGCTCTACAGCTCCTACCATCTGCATCAGCTCATGGGTGATGCTGCTTTACCTATTTATAACCCTTCCACTTACAAAGAACTGCATATATTTAGTACTTTCATCCTCATAAAAGTACACATCCTTACATAAAGACACAGTTAAATTCTGCTAACTTTATAGGGCTTTTGGGCAAAGTCTCCCATCTAATGTGAGGAAATAGAAATACCGCATCCAAATTTCCTGTGAAATGTGAGGTTATCCTTGATCTTACAAAAGAATAAATTCTTTTGGTTTGACTTTTTGCTTTCTTAGAGTAAGAGAATAGATGCTCTTGTTCATATTCCATGCTGTATTTCTTCTTGCTAAAATTTGTCTGTGAGCAATTCAGAAAAGAATCTCATGGGTATTACTATTCTGTGGTAAACATCACTACATCAGCTTTAAGTAAGAGACTATCTTTAAGTAAGAGACTTAAGTAAGAGACTTTGCACATGCATGCCCCTATATTGAACCTGTGCTTGTGAATATGTCAATTTTGCTGTGCCTATGACTATATACATTCATAATTTCCGGTACCAACAGGACCAACAATACCTACCAAATGGTCTGTGATGGCTGAAAAGACTTTTTGGAAGACCTCTCTCAATGACTTGCAGCAATGAGGAGATCTGGAGGACACCCCTTCAGGCATTTCCCCTCTTCTGGTGGAAAAATGTAACTTTGAAAGAAAGCACTTAATCTACAAAATCTTTTTGGGAAGCTCTAAGGGACCCTGTTACTTGACATTTGCAGTAAGTACCTCAGGGTCATCAGCTTTTCCTACACATCAGCCAGAGGTACCTCAGTGGCACAAACAGCTTAGAGCTTCTCCACACTCTTGCAGAACCTCCAGAAAGGAGAATTACCTTTATTTGGTTCGCTTAGCAGTAAGCTATGCTTATTTCACGTGGAGTCAGAAACTTGTCCAGCCACAGAGCAAATGACACTCTTGGAATATGCTGAAGAAGAATTTTATTTAAAAAAAAAATAAAAAATTCTACTTTGTTCTCACATATTTAAAAAACAGGCAGGAAAAGGTGGAAATCCACTGATAATTTACGATTAACTCACTGAATATTGGTGCCTACCACAAGTCCCCTCCATAATTTAGAGCTAGAAAACATTTTATTCCCCTCAGCAAATTATTGTATTTCTTTTCCTTGATGTCCTACAAGTATTACTCACTGCCCTGGACAGGATGAAACAACCTGAACAGGCACTGCATGGAGGAGCATGCAGCCAGGAGGGGCAACAAGAAATTATGACTAGCAAGACAAAGCTGCAAACTGGCAATGGTCTACAATAAATTGCTTTTATAAAGAATGGAAATGGTTTGTGAGACTAAAAACTCCGATGCCTCCTTGGTACAGGCTGTGTGAAACACTTGTAAATCCTAAGGAGTTCCCCACTATCCCTTCCCGGTACTTACATACAGGGACTCTCTCTTGTAAAAGGACTTGGCTTTCCTCATGGCAGAACAGATTTGGCTTTCCTTACACCAGAACAGATTACTCCCCTTACTCACACACACCCTTACGTTCCCCAAAAGCTGAGAATGTTATTTCTGCTTCAAGCTTGTGGGGACAGATGGTATCTTCCCTCCTTTTTTGGACAGCTTTAAGAAGATCACTAGCACTTCACATAAATAAATTTTTTAAAAAAAACAAACCACAACACAAAAAAACCCCACAAACAAACAAACAACAACACCCCCTCCCCCAACTCTTGATGATCAAAAGATAACTAAACTTGGCTTATACCTCTTAATGTACATTTTAATAATGCTGACTTGTGACCTTATTTCTCTTAGCTGAATGCTGGTAAACTCTGAAGGCAGGTGTTATATGGAGAAACCAGGACAGAGAGATGTCATAGCTATCTCCCAGGAGTTGGACAATGGAAATAATGATGGAGATAAAGCTGCTTCCTCCTGGAGGTCACCAAGCATGTTCCTTCTTTTCCCATCATGGAGACAGATCCACTATTGTGCGCCTCAGTCGATAGAGCTAGGCACCCTCTTTTCCTTTGACCCACCAAACCAAGGTAATCATTTCTCCCTGCCAGGAATGAACTGGGTTACCCTTGTTGTGCTTTCCCCAGGGGCAGAACACAGTCTTCCAGAAGAATTTTGCCTGACTATAAACACAAATGAGGATAGAAATCTTTTCATAACAACCTCCACTTCAGTCTCTTCTCTTGCTGTGTAATGCAATTGCTTAGCAATTTGCTTAGCAATGGACAAAACCAAACAAATTAGGGTAAAAGTGGTAAGTCACATATCCTCCATAGGTTCCTCCTGCCGAGATCTCTCTCAGGTAGTATTAATTGTACTGCATGAATCAACACACACAAACTCTATAAAAAACTTTCATTTCCAATATGATGCTTTCAAGGCATTTCTAATGTCAATGCAGACAAAAGGTATGCTCTCTTTTATGACAGGCCTGAAATAAAGCAGCTCTAATTAGCAAAACCAGATACAGCTTCAGAGGTAACACAGTTTTGAAATGTGAGGACAAGAAACCTTTCCTTTGAACTTTTTCAGCAGCAAGCGGTGTTCAATATTTCCTCCTTCTTATATTCTTTTCTCTTTGACTCTGCAAAGCTATACAATAGATGAATTGTTCATTTCCTACAATAGCAATTTGATTACTGATTACTGCTTTTTCAAAAGCAACCACACATCATCTACAGTCAACCAATGTCCTGCATCTGCTGAACAAAGTACTGCACTACGCAGTCCGGTCCACGCTATCACTTCTGGCTGGACCCAGCTATGAATAGAAAAGTGTAACCTAGTTTCCATTTGTCACAGTTTGGGCTACAATACCCATAGCAAAATACTGCTCAGGATTAAAGTAGTGCTACTACCAGAAAGCAAAAGAAAAAAGTATCTTCATGAGAAGACAATGAAACTGCACTGGAGCTCATTCCTAAACCTCAATAATGCTAGGTGTTTTGCAGTTTTTAAGAAAAAAAGGCCTTGTCCTCAAAAGTTTACAATCTACATAGACAACACATACATATGTGGATAAAGGTGGGCTTTTTTTCAGTTTTTACAGGTACAAGAAAAACTGTTCCCACCTGCAGTTCTTGATTCAAACTCACAAGTCTTCTTCGGCCCTGTTCTTTCCCTAAGCAAACATTTTAGTAACCAAACTGTAAAAAATACTGACAGCATTTCTATAGCATAACAGCCTCAGTAATAACTGACTTCTAACATCCCAAATTGGTCAGATCAATGTTCTGGGCTTGAACAAACGCCATTGCTGAGCACCAAGTCCTTAAAAACTGAACCACTCACATATGCACACACTTGGGATGCGTTCCCCAAGACAGATGAGTTACTGGCAGCAGTTTCTGTTTCGGCAGGGACATGGCTTTGGAGCACAGTTTTGCAGTTCAAGGAGCACAAACACAATGATTCATCTCACTGGAAATACTCAACTCCTAAACATGCATTTGTTAAGTTTTTCCATCATTACTAACTGGTCAGTCATAGCTACATTTTTTGTAGCCATACCTACAAAATTTACCCAGATAACAAAAGAGTTTTTATCAAATCTTCTTCCTAAACTGTAGCCTTTAGAAACATCGAAGTTTGAAAAACCCTGGGCAGGGTCTGGGAACAGAATGCAGAATTCACTACTCAGTCTTGGTTCAATAACATGAGAAATGATGCCCCATATTTTTTCAGTTGTCTCTTATGAAAGTTTTCCTTCATTCTGTCTAATCAATCAAGTTAAATTACATTTAATTATTAGACTCCAACAGCTGGGCTTAACCAGAATAATCTAATAATCACAACAAATTCACACTTAAAAGCAAACCTCAGTCACAGTGTCTTGGACAAATTGAAGGTTTAACATGCAAACAGTTACCAGATGATATGACTAAAAGAATATGGTTTCATTCAACAGTCATTAAGATTCAATTCTAGCAGTAATGAAAAGGAAGATATTAAATATTACCTTTCATTTTTAAAGAAATAAAGACAAAAAGTCTGTACTGAAGGAGCACAGTGTCGTGAACACCAGGGACAAAACAGAAGAACAAGAACTGCCATCTCAGCACATTACAGCTTTCTGTTAAAGCCACAGCCAGATCTGGCATGATATAAACAGCAGCAGCAATTCCCTTGGGACTGTAATGTTGTGTGAAGCTACACATAAAACACTTCACTGATATCTCTTGGGAACCAGAGGAGGCTGAAGGTCTACTTTAGCTAACTATTCCAATCCTCCCACCGCCTTCTACCAAACCAACACTTACCTTCCTCTTCAACCACAGCAGCGGCTAAAAGCCTAACTATGCAATGCCTTGAAGATCTTGCACTTTATAAAGCTTTGTAAGTTTGATTTCTAAGTAGAGGTTACTAAAATTAAACTTTATAAAGCTTACTAGTCTGTATCTTTGGTATCCAAAAGTAATGAAGGCTCCTGAGAGACTAGCAGGTATCTCAGAAAAAAGGCATTAATACCACCACATCTCAGTCCTGCATTACTTACCATTTACTCCTCCCTCTCCCCTTATTTTGCTGACAGCAAGATGGACAATACATGAAAATTTGATTCTTGGTAAGCCGAGTCATGCAAATTAGCTTAATGAAATAGATGACTTTGTCTATGTCCCTTTGATACTGATTAAGCTCAAGTATCCACTCAGCTAATGACTAAAGCAATACCTTGAGAGCTCTTGTGGAAGGTGTCATAGCTGTACTTTTTTTTTTTAAACAGCCCTTTACTCAGCACTTACTTCTATCTCAGATCCCCCCGGTCAGGAGAACAGGCCAGCTTTCAAACAGCAGACAGAAACAGTTAACAGCTTAAGACACAACTGACGTAACATAAAAATCTGCAGCTACTTTGCACAGCTTGGGCCTCAACATATAAAAGATATATGCCTTTGTGCCCCCAGTTTTCAAAGCAGATTACCGGTGTGCTGCAAGGGCCTGCTTTGACTCCATAATTATAGCCATCTTAATAATGACCCATTCAATGGCTTCCTACTGCTGGTGCCCAGACAGTTTAATCACTATGCATTCAGCTGTAGAGAACTAGCTATCCTTTCTGTTATTTGAAACACGGGACATGTTGTGTGAAGGTGGTGTAAATGAGCTTCCCCTGAACTAACTGGCTAATATACTTTCAACCTTTAAAGCCTAAATTATAAAATGGACCAGTAAAAGTGACAATGCATTGCCTCTTCTTACAAAAGGATGTTTCACCTTGGTTGCACTAGATGAACCATCTCGCTCTTTACCAAGCCTATACATATATTATATACTGAGCACCAGCTGTGTGCTTGGCACCGTACAGACATACAGAGATGTGCTCCCTATTCCTGAGAAGCTTTTAAACTCCAAAGTAGTGGAGTTTGGCATTCATTCTGCATGTAGAAATCCCATCGACTTCACTATGGGGAGCAGTTGCAGAAGCGGGTATTAAGGCATTTGTACAAGCCAGAATAGCATCAAGTGGTAGCTACAGTGAGAGGTGAAATTCAAGCAGTGCTCCTACATAGACTATGATTTAGGCCTTATGGAAACTACTGTGAAGACTGACACAAAAGAGGTATGAGTATACTGAGCATATATGAAGATGTAGAAAGACGATGCAGTGTTAAAAGTTCCAACAACCCTTTGTGCTGATGCTGGCTTCATCTCTCCACAGCCCACTGCTGTGTGGCTGCTGTCTTATTACATTCTCAGACTATGACACTTTCAAGGCAATACTGATCCAGTAACATCCATTAACGGAAGAGCCAATGTCTGATGCCCTCCAGTGCCAGGGATTTGTTAGGTCTCCTAGGTAAACACAAGGAGTGGGCCTAATGTGAGAAGGAGGCATGAACCACCACCACAACCTCCCAAATGTATTTTACACTTGAGATGAAACCCTACTCTCTGATTCCTACAAAGATTTCTGCGCACTAAAGAACAGAAGTGGCTGAAGGTACAGTTAGCTTTACACACAGTGGATGAAAGAACCTGGACAAAAATGAGGAAGAGCAAGGCTAAAGTGGGGGGAAAAGGAAGCAGACCTGAGTACAGGCACAGGGAAGCAGAGAACAAAGACTGTGAGAACTGGGAAGCAGGAAGTTCAAACAGGTGAAGCAGGTTAAGGAGGGAAAGCTGTTGTGACATCTGGGCACGGAAGGAGATAAATGATTAGCGAGTGAGAAATGAAGCAAAAAATACAAAGATGAGAAGGATATTTCAAAATGAATATAGCTGTAAAAAGACTGTGTGGCAGAAGGACAGATGCGGATACGTGTAAAGACATCTTTAGAAGTGAAGGAAGGCAATTACAGGCGAAGGGAGAAGAAAGGGAAAAGATTCAGAGAAGATTCGTAAGAAAACAGAAAAGGAGTACATCAGCTGGTTGGAAGAAATTGAAAGACTAAGAAAACACATTGTTAAAGCTACTGTTGTGTATCACACTTATTTTCATTTGGAGTACTTGCTTGGAAATTGGGTCTCATGGGTGTATGTTATTTTGTTCCTTCACTAACTCATCAACTTTTTAATCTTACAGAGGTAATTCAAGGAGAGGGAAGGACACAAGGAAGCCTTTTGCGTATCAACTGATGCCACATATTAAAGAAGGCAATGATGCTGCTCTCTCAGCAGCTGGCTTACAGGAGGACTGCAGGTTCCAATACTACGGCTACATTCAAACACAGATTCACAGTTTGTGAACCCATGGGTCACTACTCGATGAAAAGACCATTCCCCATCAATTCTGTCAGCACCTCCCTGGTCACAAGCCTTCTAAATACATTAAAATACATTAAACACCTTCTTAAATAAATTATTCCATGTCAGCAATCACTGTAGTTGTCTTGGAGGTGCATTTTAATCACTAATGAAAAGGAAAGTAGCTTTTAGATCATGGGTGGGAAGGCAGGTGGTCCACTAAACAACAATATCACTCTTGTGAGATCCAGACTAAAAAAAAACCTGCAGACTTACTGAGCCAAGGGAATTTTGCCTGTGCATAGGAATTGTCCTTATGTTTCAGAGATGAAGGATTTGAAGTCTGGGTCCAGCTACCTGTGTGCATATCCATGTGTGCCTTGATTTATATAGTAATATAGTTTATATAGTCTGTTGCCTGCAGCACAGGGATGTATTATAGAAGTAAAGGAAAACGTCCTCCTGCAGAGCACCGTCGTGCACCTCAATCAGCGGCTGCATCAGAGAGGACTGACAAATGGCCTACAAGGAGGGGAAAAGACTTCTAAGCCTCAAGGTGGTATGGAAGAAGAACAAGTTGGGAAGGACAGAGCTGGGGGAGAAGCACACACAGTGAGAACAGAACCTGCAAGATATAAGAGGGGGCAAGGATATATACAGAAAGCCCAACTCAACATATACCTAACTTGCCTTATGGGAGTTTGGTAGATATATCTAAATGGAATAGACTTCTATTTTCAAGCAGCTGCAAAGATAAACATTCTTCCCATGAAACCATTATAAATCCCTCATCCCCAGGGTTGATTTAAAAATTGTAACTCAGCTGTTGCAATTTGTATCGGACTGGAATTTGGCAGTCCCAGACATCAAATCAATTCCACACAAGAATAGGATCTACAATACGCCATTTTACAGCCTGAAATTGTACTTTCAGGGGTTTAAAATGTTTTCTACGCCACTCCACAGTGAAAGGAAGACTAGGTTAATTTTTAAAATGAGGGATCGGCTCAGGCCTCAGAAGAGTCAGTCACAAGATTCCCACTGGATTTAAAGGATCCAGTCAGAAATACAGATGATGCTACTTCAACATTCTTCCTCTCAAAAACAACAAAAAAAATTAAAAAGCAACAAACACAGCACAAATATTTCAGATGAGAAAACACTTTTAAGTCCTGAGCACATACAATAGGTACTTTTGACATTGATATACCATTTACCAGCCTGCCATCCTGTTATCCAACACATTGCTGTTGCTTGCATACAGTCATTCATTGATTTCCATGCATTTTTCTAATACTGACTTATTTTAATGGGGTTACATCTCCTGCACAAGACACACAAGGTTAGTATCCCATATGGCAAAGATCAGGAGCCATGAACCATTATACTTTCAAACTGTTAAAAATATGCAAACTGTGGCTCTGGATCCTGAAAAACGTAGGGAGACAAAACTGCCATCTAATTTAATAAAGTCAATGGGAGTGCAGCCAGCAAGTCAGACCTTATGAAATTAATATTCTGCACTAGCTAGTCTGCTAGTTTATGTTATAGGATGTGTCGGGCACTGTGAAATGCAACATACCAAATTCAGCCTCACACCACCCTACAGCAGGAACGTTCTGTTTATTTATATGGAAACGTTACTACTAAACAAGCACTGGAACCAATGAAGTCTGGTTGTTCAGAATTTGTGTTCTGATACTGATGTCTTTAAAAGGACAGAGTTCCTCGCATGCGCTTTGCCTCTCCTCAGCCACACTCTTTCACCTGTTTGCCTGGTTTCAGGAGGGACCTTGCAAAACCACTATTTTGCAGCCTGGGCCAAGTCAACCTAAAAACGTGCAAGTTACTGGGAGCTGACAATTGCGTATACACAGACAATATGATTACACAAGTCTTGTTTCTTTAGGTTGCCAGGCTAAAAATATAACCATTTGCATTAATTGCTTGGAAGAATTTCAGCCCTGAACTACAGGGGGAATTGTACCCCCAGTTGCACAGAGCCAAATTTAGCCCTGGATACTGAATGAGGCTGAGCTTACAGCTGACCCCCCTCCCTTCTGTGGATTTCAGACACTTCATTCACCCTCTCCTCACACAGTTGTTTGTTCTTAATTTGAAATAGTTGAATTTCCTGTTAACTTGTAAGCAAACAAAGCATCCTCTCCACCAGCACTGGGATCCCTGCTTGGCTGACTTTAAATAGATGAGGCTGACCAGATACTGACCATCAGTTCAGCAAAGAAAGGCCCATTGTGCAAGAAAGCCTCATCCCCCCCCTCAGGGACCTAGGCGACACAGTGCTGCCATTGCATATCACAGCCCCACTGTCAGCTTTGGAGAGGTGGGTATTGGAATACAAGAAACATGGACCTTCATCACGCCGGGATCATGCAAAAATCCAGCAACAGATGCTGGCAGGTGGACAAAAATTTGTTACTTATTTACAAGGATTTTAGAATGGGAAACACACGGGGGAGAAAATACCTTGGCTCTCCATGCAAGGATTTGGCAAATCCCCAAGCCCAGCTTCTCCTGAAAAGCTCAGTGTGCCAGTGTTTCCTGCAGGTACTACTTCAGTGTCGACAGCAAGATGTTCTCAGCAGCAGAATAACAGCTGCACAATACAAGCAGCAACTGAATGGTTGAACAGCTCTTTATACAGGCATGGTGTGATAAAAACCTGGTGTTCTTTTGTGCTTCACAAAGCCTCCACTTTGCTGACTCCAAGTTCAAATCTCACGGGCTATTAGGAGAAGGAAGAAGGACAATGCATTAACATGCCTGGTAGAATAGAATGTGCTTTATTCTGGAAACCAAGCCTGTGCTAGGAGCTGTGTTACATCCTAAATACCAAGCCAGAAACTGCTTTCATGTCAATTAGAAGGTACGTATTTTGGCAGGGATCAAGCACTTAGTCACAGTGCAACTCAAGCCTGCTCTTCATGATAAGACGTAAGTGGAGCATTTTCCCCTCACTAGTTATGCTCCCCAGTAGGGGCAAACATGGGAGACATAAAGCTATTACCAATTGGTGGTCTCGCAAATTATTTTTTAAAGGTTGGGAAATGTATGATTTTTTCCCAGTTCCCAAAGAATAAAACAGACAAATAAATGAAAGGTGGGAAGTTCCTTCAGACTGCTGAGTCAAAACCTGCATTACCAGACACAGTTAAGCTGCCGCTGACTCATTTGAATTGTACTGGAGAAACCAAGAAGAGAAACAAGCTAAAGTATGGTCAGTAGAGAAAGGCAGAACAGGACTGGAGTGGCTGTTAAAAGTGGCAAGCGAGTAACCAACTGAAATACCAGTTCTACAAACTTGTTCTTTTTTGGAGGGAAGGGTTCTTTCACTCAAAGCTAGTTTGCTCCAGTAGAGAGGTACCAGGCAGCCATGCTGAATTAAGACAGCACTGTACGGGTGGTTCACTAGTAGATACCAGCCCACGGTATGCTGGCTCATCTTTGATACCCCTTCCCAATCTTCTCTTGAGAATATTTATGACTTTGCTGAGAGGCCCAGCATTCACGAGGCCTTTGTTTATTCATCTGCAAATCAGTATTGTAATGCACTACCTGTCTCAGAAGGAAGTTATAAGGCTCCATTAATTCTCATAATGTGCTTCGAGATAATCAAATGAAGATGCTAGGCAAGTGTATGGTAATGTTATTGTTCCCTGGAAATTCCCCCTTTTCCTACTTGGCACAATTCTCTTAATTCCTGCTTAATTTTAATCTCTCTTAGCCCTTGGGCTACAGTTTATTGCTCTGTCTCTAAATTGAGGCCAAAAACTCTTTGCAAATAAACTTCCACTAGCAAAGTTGAGTCAGCATGAGAGTTTTTAGTCTAAACTATAGAAATTAAAACAAGCTATACCGACAGTAACATAAAAATTCAGTTCTCTCATCTCTGTTGCAAAGGCTTTTTACGGAGCTCTCTAAAAGATCACAAAGTGTTTGAAGGTTAACAATAGGTTTTGTGCCTGAAGGCTGAATATCCTTGTGAACACTTGCACAGATTTGGGAGTAGGGGGCAGGTGCAGGAGACAGTGACAAAAAGCCCAGCAGTAAAGTTAAGTTTGAATTACATGGTGGCCTCGCTGAAGCAAATTGCAAATTAACTGCAACTAGCTTAGTTTAAAAATCCTGAATTTGTTGGCAATAAAACCAGACAATGAAGTCCTTCCATCTATCAGTCTTATAAAAACAAGGTGTTCGTTTTGAGAAGAAAAAGAACAACTGCTGAGAGATTTCATTTGAAAGCCAGAATGTTCTGAATGAGTAAATCACACAAGACAGTGTACCAAAAATACAGTTGAAGTAATTGCTAGTAGGGAGATTGCCATGGACACAGGAAAGGGTTAATGATTATATATTGATGAAGATAGTCCAGTCACAGAACTTTTGTCTGCCTTACATAACACATTATTGTCATTACAGGTTCAAACACTGTAGTAATTCTAGCACACTTGCTGCTATCTTACACACGGCTGGGTATTTAGGGCAGGAGAAAGCTCTAACTTCTGTAAGTCTTGAAGAAGATTGATTTATCCACATGGGAATTACCTTCCATAGCTGTATCACGCCCTCGTTCACGTCTTTTGCTTTCTGTAACCCCCATTACTAAACCAGTGCTCTCTTATTTCAGTGAATTATTTCACTCTTCCAGATTTCATAAAATCCCTTCAATCACAAAAAGAGCATTCAAAAATGTGCAACAGACCCTACGCTGGTGGACTGCAGAAAGCGCTTCTGAAGGCTCAGAGACTCTGATGACAACCTTAGTCCTCACCGGCATTTGTTCACCGACAAGGTGCTCCTTTCAGTGGAACAAAACAAAGTACTTTAAGCTTCAATTTACTTAAAAATATGCATCCTGCTGGTCCCAGCAAAGAATACCACACTAGCAGTAGTGAAAACTATGCAGGAATTCTCGCTGTTTAAATTCTGCTCTGCAGGAAAATTCCACGTTAGGTTCCCACTGAAATAAAATCACCAAGCTGATTCATACTCAACAATGGTATTAGCTTTGGTGGCATAATTCTTTACTTCCTTTGCTGTGAGAGCAAAATAACATACAACATGCTTTTTACTAGAATTCAATGGACAGCTAACCTCCACAGTTCTCATTAGAAAGCATACATTTTTAGCCTTCACAGTACTTAATAACATGTTGTTCTGCTAAGCCAGCTTCAAGGGCCCTTCCCCCTGAAATAATAAATTGTAAATATAATGCACATTGTCTATCACCCTCACACTTCAATTTATTTGCCATCTTTCTCTTTGCCTAACGAACTGGAAAGCCTGTTTTACAAATGACTAAGAAAAACATGTAAGTTCAGGTATAAAGATTTTTTTTTCCAAGAATCACACACATGAAGGTCATGGCATTTCCCACATCAAGGAACCTTCAGAATACCTTAATTTCAATTTTTTTTCTGACAGGCTTTGACCTTCATTCTTTGCTTCTTGAAAAAGTTCAGTTATCCAGTTACAAGCCTCCCTTCTCAAGACTTTCTGCACTCACATTTGCTGACTTTGCTTGTGATGAATAATCAACATGTTAAAGCAAGATAATAAATCTCAGTTTCCATAAATCCCAGCACTGTGACTAGAGACCCGTTTGAGCCTAAGTGGCATTTTTACTTATTTGAAGATTTTAAAAAGTTGTGCAGATGAAACAAGGGAAAAAGCATATGCCTTCACCTTTTAGCAAAACATTCTTTCAAAGGCAGTGAAGGTGATGACAGGTTTGAATAAGTGCCAGCTGCAACTGGCCCAACTTTAAAGAGTACCACAGGGTGTGCTCGTTATTTTTTTCTGGCCAGATCTGAGCAACTGTATCTTGGATACACTCCTTGTTAATGTACTGAAACAACCCCCGTCACTAGGGATTCCAGCTGGACTGCTTCTGGGATCCACTTGCAAGCTGAACCTGGGGCATGAAAGGTGATCTGACTCTTCTTGTTTCCCTCATCCTCCATTTCTCCTTCCCTTTCGAGAATTTATTTTCAATTGAAGGGTTACCTCCATCTCTACTTTCACCTTTGTCCATCATCAAAATCAACAGAACTAACTGCAAGCTATGTATGCACCAGAGTTAATATAAAAATGCTTAAATACTACAGGCTTTCCAAACCAGGAAGCAATATATACTGCTTAGACACACACACACACACATCATGAATACAATAGCATTTCTTCTGAATTCCAGCTTTCAGAACACGAGAGAAAGCAGCCTTGATCCACATGCGATCAAGAAGAGACGGATCTACACCAGAGGCAGCTCTGACTGCTACCACTTCAGAGGGCTGAGAGCACAGACCACTCTGACAGGCAGTAATGAAGGGCACCCCAGCTGTTTCATCCCCAGATAAATCCGCACATGTTCAGAACAGTCTGGCAAGAACCTGGAACAAAAATCACAGTTAGTGAGAGTTTTCCACTGACCTCACAAGAGCAAGTGTTTCTCTCTTGCTGTGAGGCTCACACTCACTCTGACGCCAACAGGAAAGCACCCATTTTTTCATTAAGATGAAGAACAGGAAAGCACCCATTCTTTTAAGATGGAGATATATTGGTGGATATTTCTGCCTATTTTGTACAAAAAGATTAATAACATAAACAAAAGCTTTAAAAGGTACAAGTTTTGCAGCTAATGGTGTAGACAGACCTACAGATGACTGGTTCCTCTGATACTCATTCCCAAGCACACGCTATAGCTAAAACTTTCTGTTGCTGCAAGAACAAGCATTCTTAAAAATGATTTAACTACCATAGCTCTGCTAGTGTCGATTCTGTTCTCATTAGTGGATTATTTATTACTCAAAGTATTTTAAATGATACAGAAAAATGAACACAAGTTTTTTTCCTGAAAAGCAACATTAAATTTTAGGTTGACTTAGCAGTAGTTGCTTTTGTCTGGGGAAAAATTAAGAACCAGCTGCAAATGGAACTTCAGCTCAGATCCTGAATCCCATCCACATTTTCTTCAGATTTGTGTAAATAATGCTTCTTCTCTAAGCCAGGCTCACTGTTTACATATGTTTATTAATATAATGCGAGGAAAAGCACATGCAACGTTGTCTGCTTCTCAGGGATCTTCTAAATCTCGGATGATTCAGGTTTTTCTCAAAGACTGATGGTACAAGGCATCAAAGAGCCTGAAGATCAGACCTCCTGAGATGTTGTCATGTACTGGAAGACAAAGGCAAGTAAGAGGTAAAGAATCAGAAACTAAGCAAAAGAAAGAATATGGAGGAGCACACACTACTGCAACCAAGATGCAGAGAGAAAGGCATCTGCAATTACAAAGAAGAAAGGAGAAAGGCTTGAAATATGAATCCTTCAGAGGAAGAAAGGATTTGGCTGAGCTGCAGTAAAGATTAGGAGCTTGTCAATGCTGGGATCCTAAGGAAAGTCAAGACAATTGAAGAAAGATGTGAATTCAAAGTTAATTCTTAAAACACGCTAATCTTCCAAAGCATGCAGAGTCAAGCTGAGGTAAAGCCACTTCAGAATAAGATCACTCATACAGCGATCAATGCCCTTTAATTAAAGCATAGTTGTAGATAACGGATCTTACCTATCTATGTCCTGGAGAACAAGGACATGGTGATATAGAGAAAAAGAAGATATGAAAGGATAAAAGATACAGAGGTTAAAAGGAGAGACCTGAAAAAGTTTTGTTGCCAAAAAAGTTGGTAAGACTTTATCCTAGCTGACCAAGTCTCTGACATCCTCATCTGCACTCAGTTTCCCCCCAAATCCTTACATGTAGGTGTGATGTTTGCCATGGCTGGGAAGTTGCCAAAGTTTCTTCTGCAGGTTCAGCAAGAGATTACATCCTAGAAGGTTCCTGTAGATGTTGTGAAGATCACATAGCCTGCTGTGGCTAATCAGCTGGATATCCTGTGCATTACTACAGGAAACAATGAAAGCAGCAAGTGCATTTCTAGTAAGAGCACAGGATATTTCACCTCCTTTGTTCCTGTTAGTTAAAAATTTAGTTGAGGCAGTAAGACTGCAGGACTCTGCTCCTTCACACATAAACCCACTTCCCACCTCAGTCCTGTCAGCAGCAATTTGCAAGTTCCCCTAACTCCTTTCCAGCTACCCATGTGACATTTGCACACACAAGGTGTTTGTTTCCCTTGCTCTTTTCAGACAAAAGCTTTTTGAGATGTTTTTCAATTTTAAACTACAAGAGCTCGTTAAACAAAATAAAAGTGCCTTTTCTCAAGTAACTGTTGTTGAATTCTCTGATAAGGTTAAAGCTAGTACAAACAATGCCTGAGGTGGGGTAATTCTCACCATTTCCAGCCAGCCATGTCTGGAGTCTTTGTTTACCTCGGCAGAAGACGGCTCCAGCACTATCAACGGAGAATTCAGTCCTGTGGAGTGCAGGTGTTGTACTCCGTAAGGCATGCAAAAATGCTGAGGTCCACTGTAATTAGTTTTCAGATTTAGTACGAGAATTTAGTATGTTATATGTGAAATAAGTAACAAAAATAAAAAACGTGTTCTAAAATTAAAGGGAGTTGAAAGAAAACAAAGCTAAGAAATAGTTCCCTATCCCTTTGTGTTTCAAGATAGAGAACTATTTCTGCTTTTGAACTGCAAGCGTGAACAGCACTTTTTTTGACAGCTCATACGAGAAGTTTTTTTGGTTCACACCCTTTCAGTGCTGACATCCCGGCTACCACGGTAAACTGGACATGTATCTCTTCAGCTGAGCTGCAACAAGACTTTCTCAGAAAGGGAGTCATCTGATGTTGGCATAGAACTTCCAGGTTGTGTCCTTAACTATTGCTTCCCAAAATACCACTGTATGGGGAAAAAAAGAAGGGAAAGAAGCCGTGAACAATGCATCTTTGCATCCTACCAAGTTCCAGGAATAGCACTGCCAGCCCCTGGCTGTGACACGGTTTTCACACACCTCTCCCCAGTACATCCTCAAGCCAGGCTTTTGAAACCGAGGGCTGCTTTAAAGGCTTATCATGCCACGTGCAGGATCCCCACAGGTTTCTGCCATTCTCAGGGATTTTACATTCTATTAAAGGCAATGGGAACTTTCTTCTATAGAGTTTGCAGTCAGGGTCTATAGCTTTCCCCCCCTCCTTTAAAACCCTGAAAATTACAGTATTCTTACTTCTCTAAAGCAAGGAGTTTCAAAGAGCTGCAAATAAGCTATGTGAGACTGGGTTGAATAATACCTTCCAACCCCTGTGAATTCCAGAAGGAAATTCATTCCCACTAACTGACATTACAGTGGTTGGCTGCAAATACAGTTTCCACATGAACTTAAGAAGTAGAGTTTTTTTCATGACAGGTAATTAACAAATATTTAGTCTTTCTGTAAGGGAGAGAGATACCACTTAGCATTGATTTAACATACCTACTTTACTAGGAGGCTATATCCTGTTTTTGAAAGCGGGTGTAAAATCTTAATATCCCTAACATCCATAAGCCTATCTGATTCATCTGTGAACATTACCAGAAAATATTTCTATTTACAGTTTTTATATTAATTTTCACTTTCTATACAGAAATACTCAAGTAAATTAGTTCATTTCCTGGAATATTCCATAGAAACAGTAAGTATTACTTTATGTGAGCTTCATATATATCAAAAAAACAGTCAAACAAGGAAGTGAGTTTATTATAAAGACCCTAAAAAGCAGAGTCGCAAGACCCCTGGCAAAGCCCAGTACTGACAAAGCCATAGGGCTTCTGCACAAAATCATCAAGTGCCAATTGGTAAACCTCTGCACACTGAGCCCTAATGGTGCTCCTCATTGTTCTACACTCCAGTGCCTACATAGAAGGGGTTAAAAATGCTGTTCCTTGTCAGTGTGCTCTACAAAAGCACCTAGCTGGTGGGGGCACAGGGCTGCTGCAAATCCATTCACCAGACAGTGAATGTACTCGCAGCAAATTTACCGGGCCAATTCCCAACTCTTTAGCAGATTTTTAAATAGGGTCATTGCTAGGTGCGTTGATGGCTGTGGAGCTACCCTCAGCATATTCAAAGTGACCTTCACTTTTAATCCTTTTTTTTCTTGGTCAGCTCTGATTTAGTAGCTTTGGTTTCTACTTTCAAATACAATAGGATTGACAATCAAATACAAGTTCTGAAAACTATTCTTTTTTTAAAAAATGAAGGGTTCACTGCAGATGATACTTCTTTTCCCACTGACAATCAGTAATTGCGGATGACAGCCTAAATTTCTTGTATAAAGTTAATGAATCAAACTGCAATGTCACAAGAGCAAAATATGCTCTTCATATTCTTCATCAGTGGTAAAAAACTATTTCCCAAGAGTCATACTCTTCCCAATCTCCCTCTCATGCTGCCCTAGCATTCCTGAATTTTTAAAGTTCTTCTTATTACTCTCAGAAATACACACTCACTGTCTAAAAGACCCACAGAACTTGAAATGCTTTTGCCTTTTTTTATTTTGCATTTAAATATGCAAAGCAGATGCAGATGTCTGCTTGCATTTTTCAACCATCTGCTTCAATAACTACAGGATGGACTCTACACTGACCTTGCTTTCCAGTCCCATAGACTATGAATAAAGCTGTTTAAAACATGACTTAAATCCAGCGACTGATTTGCAAGAAGCCCATCCCTGAACAGACCTGAGTTCTGAAAGCACATTTAGTTTCACACGATGTCTCCTCACAGGGAATGTCTCCTCATTTACTCTAACATAACTGACAATGAATGAAAAGTAACACCAAAATTTATAAATTTCTTATTTCTTTATTCAACAAGTCACCTTTTGTGTTAAGTGATGTCTTACAAAAGCATGCACCCTTTTGAAGATAATTTAAGAATCATCAGAAGATCATTTGCCCACTAATACAATGCATATTTATACCTTTAAAAAAAGTTTTCCTGTGTGCTGGTGTTGTGAAGTCCTACAATTTTTATCACAAGGCTGTATAACATCATGTATTTTCTTTTATGCTTTGGCTTCTTGAAACCATGATATTAAATGAATTTCCAGGAGTAAGAGAACTCTTTGGTCTCTCAGTTCAGGTTGCACGCTTCCCTATTTCATAATATTGAAGACCTGATCAGTGGAGCTTGGCAACACTGTGTCTCTTCATATTTCCAGAGACTCCAGAAAAAAAAGCACTCTTATGAGTGTTATGAAAGACTCAGTGACATATTTTATCACCACTTTTCAGACCCAGGCCAAGGAATTCAAACCACTGATAAAAAACAGCTTTTTGAGTACCACTTCTTGCAGACACAGGCAAACTTGTTCTGGCCCGCACACAGTGAGCTCTGCCCAACACTGCAGGCCCAGGTGAGAGGCAAAGAGAGCTCAGATGGCTGCACCAGATGGGCTGATTCCACCTAACGTCAATGGTTCGTAGGAATTTTGCATCAATAGAAGCTGCAACATCTAGTTAGAGAAAAGACCTGTGCTGACTATTCCTGTAAACGAAAAGTACAGATCTATGGCCCACCCTCCGGAAGCCTGCTGCACCTTCCAGTGCTACTGACTGCACCAGGAAATCTTGAATATTCAGCAGTTCTGAAAGTCCTGACATCTCCCTTAAGCCTCCAGAAATGCAAACAAAGCTAAACTGTAAGACCAAACCCTGGAGAAAATAGAACATTTAAATATCTTTCTTTGTAAGAGAGAAGAAATTACCAAATGCATCTCCAGTAGAACATTCCCTTTAGCATCAACCTTTACTATCAAGCAAAATAATAAAAATGATCACTCCTTAGTATTTCCACTAAAAGTACAGAGCAGGCAATTAATACTAAACTTTCTCATTTCCCTATATAGAGAAAACACATATTTTCTATAAGTATTCAATATTTCAATAAACATTTCAATAAAATAATATTTTTTACTGTTTTGAAAAAACTAGGTAATATATTTAATGGTTATCACTAAGACATGATCACTGAGGGGATCAGAATGAAAATAACTCTACACGCGCAGAGCTTTCCCTGCCAGTCCAACTCCCCCATGTACAGCCTGTAAATAGGTCTCTGATAATTAACTCACATTCCTCTTCTATGTAATTGTACAAAGAAGAATTATTGAGCTCTATTTCTATTTTACTTAACAATGTCTAGATGAGTTCTCACACATACTGAATATTAATGAACTACCAAGAAACAATTAGAGAGATCATCTTATATAACATACATCTATCATTCAACACCTTTCACCTGAACACAAATTTTAATGTCTACAGATTTTCATAATCTCTCTTAATACAAACTGTTACTAATGCCAATTTCTGAACTGCAATTTTGTCATACTGAAGACACAAATGTAAGCAGCACTTGTTTCCATTTAATGAGTGCTGGGCCCCTCAGTTCAAGAAGGACATGGAACTGCTTGAGAGAGTCCAGTGCAGAGCCACAAAGATGATTAAGGGAATGGAACATCTCCCTTATGAGAAGAGGCTGAGGGAGCTGGGGTTCTTTAGCTTGGAGAAGAGGAGACTGAGGGGTGACCTCATTAATGTTTATAAATATGTTAAGGGTAGAGGGTCAGGAGGATGGAGACAGGCTCTTGTCAGTGATGTCCAGTGATAGGACAAGGGGGAATGGGTGCAAGTTGGAACATAGGAGGTTCCGGGGGAAGGAAGAACTTTTTCACTGTAGGAGTGACAGAGCACTGGAACAGGCTGCCCAGAGAGGTTGTGGAGTCTCCTTCTCTGGAGACATTCAAAACCCAACTGGATGCATTCCTGTGTGACCTCTTCTAGGTTGTCCTGCTCTGGCAGGGGGGTTGGACTAGATGATCTTTCGAGGTCCCTTCCAACCCCTAACATTCTGTGATTCTGTGAGTGTGCCTGAAACAAACATCTAGCCTGATGGTTGCCACACTTTCAACAACACCAGGATTACCAAGAGGTTACAAAGCGATCAACTCTCAGATATTACTTGGTATCAGTAGACCTGCAGTCCTTTATTTCCTGGGCTTGAAATTGGCCCTATGAAGTAACTGTAGGAAAGCATGAATCAATCTGCTGTATGTAAAAACTCTGAAAATTACTGTGTTGCCAAGATGGCATATGGTTATCTCAACTTTTCCCTTATTATTCTGTTGACCTGACCCCAACAAAGAGCCAGTCATAACATTAATTTTTTTCATTCAGTCTTTATACAAACCTCCACCAGTAACTTTTTTGCTGAACAACAGACCAAGACACTTGTCTGAAACTCTCCACACGATCAGAACATTGGAATGGGCATACTGACCATTATGACCAGAAGCCTATCCTGGTATCCCATCTTTAGCAACAATCATAAACAAACTTCCAGAGAACAGCCACAAACACCAGAAGCATTATGAAGTGCCTGCAGCATTTCACATATTTAAACTCTATTATGGCTTTATACCGTTTTTTACATATTTTTGTGAATATCCAACTGTAGAGCTTTAGCTACCTAGCATCTATCTACCATGTGGACAGAGAGGAGAAGGAAGGAAAAAACAGTAACTAATTAAAAATTATACACCCCAGAATGGGATTTTTATAAACCTCAGTCAAGGTTTTCTCAGACGCATTAATGCTTTACATTCTGGTATCTATGTAAGTCACAAAATGAGAAGGCAAGTAGCATGCTTCTCCTTGCAGGTATGGAAATCTCCTGCTCCGCATACTGCAGAGCACTGATGCTTGATAGGGAGTGAGCAGATACAAATCACCTGGGGGTCCAGCCAACTGTCTCTCACCCCACCAGATCAGAGGATCTCAGCTTTAAATCTATTTCCTACCTCAGCAAAAAAAATGTCTTTTACCCTTGGTAAACGTACTTATAGATAGGATACTCTTAATTTTCTGGTAAAAAGGTAGCCTTCCTATCCTGGACTGGGTTTTTGTCCATTTTTTTTTCTCCCTTTAAGAAAATGGCAGCTGCCTGAAGCTACTCAAGAAGGCTTAAATGGTTAAAGTAACCTTGAGAGAGAATTAGGAAGCAAAGTGCAAGTAAGGTGGTCAAAAGTGTGTAATACATGCTATTTAACCTCTGACTGTCATTCATCATGGATGTCACTGAACATATGTGGCATATACAAAGAGGTTAATAAATTTCAAAAGGACTTTTCCACATGGCTTTTATGCTTCTAAATTGTAAGTTTGGTCTGGGTTAAGCTTTACTTTTTTAAATTATATTGCATTATCTGGTTTAGAAGAAACAAAACAACGTTTTACAAACTTTATTTCTATGTTGATAAAGCATAATACAAACTCAGCAATTGCTTACCAAATCTCTTCCCTCAAGACCACCCTGAAACTCTAAACAAGTCAAAAGAGCTACACTGAGAATAAATATCAAAGACATTGCCAACTTCATCTTTCTATTTAATTAGCAGACAAGCTCATTAGCAGAGCTGTATAGGAGAGTCTGACTGCAAGCCCTTGCTCACATCAAGGACTGTGGAGAAGTAGGTTGCAATCACACATGCAGAAAGTTGCCCAGTGCTGGTAGCAATAGCAGTGTAAGGCAGAACTGGGGACAGGAAAGTCTGTCCTCCTAACGAAGGTGAAACTCTGAAGCACACTGTGCTGTAAAGTGAAATTTGGCATCTTTTGGGGGAAGCCAAACAATGAATTCAACAGCACAGAGCATGAATGGCAAAGCACATCCTTGCTCCATTAACTGGGTATATTTTCTGCATGAGGGAGCAGTGGGTGAAAAAGACAACCCATGTCCTCATCATCCAAACACTGTCTTGTCCCCCAGAGCACTGCTCTGTGAACAAACCAACACAGACACAGGTCGTAAACAAACACTACCATCAGAAAACATATGTGATATATGTGTGTGTGGGAGGGGATGAGCATCTGGAGCAGGCT
>VZRW01000091.1:89317-104423 GCA_013398125.1 Aegotheles bennettii
TTCTGGGTTCAAACAGCCTGTCACTGAGCAGCACCATTTATAACTTAGTTAGATTTCAGCATGCAGCTACTAATACAAAGTGCTCCAGGAACTGAAAAGACTTTGTCTGAAGTAAAGGCAGTTCATTACAGGCTCTCCAAGCAGGAGCATGTCCACCTAATTGCTGGGATGTTGTCAAGTACATTTTAGCTTAAAGTACAAACAAAATCTTCATTTACAATAATTTGAGGATCTCTTCTACTCTTTTCTATTGAGAAAATAGACCGGGGGGGGGGGGGGGGGGNTGTTACTAATCAAATTTATTTAAGAGAGTAACGTGAAACAGCATGTTTGCAAAAGTTCATAATCACAGCAGAATTAAATCAGTTTTACAGAGCATTTATTTGAAAAGTTCTGTACACAAACTTTGAATATGGCATAGAATATTTCCCTCACAGTTTAGGTTTGATTTCATTCCTGGAAACCACTATAAAAATCCTGCTCGCTTGCAGCAGGGTTCTTTATTTACACTTGGTTTTAGTTTTAAGACCTGTGACAAACACCAGATTGCTCACGTTCATCACGATGCAGGCAGAGCCGCCACACATACTGTCCTGCCTCCTGGTACTACCCAGCCAGCCTGTACGCAGCACTCCTGGCTCGCTTTGGTTCTCTGTGAACATCCAGATCCGGAGCTGGAAAAGACGCTTTGAACTTCACATGCCTCCTGGCACATCAGCAGTTTCAGCCATGGGGTGACAATCACACCTTAAAACAATAATGCTTGCGCTGATGTTACACTTTCCCTACTACAAAGACCAGCCAAATGCTTGTTCCTTACACAAAGACAAGTCCTGCTCATCTTAGCAAGAATTTTTGGTTCACCTGGGGGGGCTCCTGCCTCCAGAGCCACCAGCTTCTCCTCTTCCCTTCCCCAACTGCCATTTTTTTAAAAAGGTATAATCAAAACAATGTAAAAATTATACCAAAAGCTAACTTTTAGGGATTTTAAACTCTTCGTTAAGCCAGGCTTTTGCTTCCCTGCTGAGGCTACTGACAATTTTCCTAAACAGTGCCAGGTGCAGGGATTATTTTTTAAAGGAAGTTCTACTAGTTCAGTGGAAACTGGCCAAAAGCCATGAACTTGTTTCAGCCAGCTGACCAGCCAGCTGCAAAGGGTAATGCCAATGCCCTTCCCTCATGGCTGCAAACACATCAACTCACTGTTGGCCTGGCAAGAAGATCCTACAGCCCATGAGCAGCTTCTCTCAAAAGGCACATATTGTAAAGCCTCCTTCCACCTCTTTGCCCAAGATTATGACAAAATTGCATACTCCTTTTCTACGCCTCTTCCCTCTGCACTGCTATAAGTCTATCTGTCTTCCCCACAGAAAAAAACACCTTTCCAGGCCAGTCACTCGCAGTGCTTGGCAATGATGGAAAACCTTCTTCTTTTTTCTACCAGTACCTTGTGAGAGAAATCAAAGGAGTCTTGTGAGATTTCCCAGGGGCAAGAAGGATGGTGTGGGGACAGAGAGTCCCATCTGGGCATTTTTCTTCCCCCACCTGGTGAATTCTGTATGAAGGGTAACAAAATCAGGCAGAGAGACAAACAATGTCACCTACATCTCCACTGTGTCATCTGATTTTTCCACTCCAAGCTTCCTAGACACTTTAGACAGTGACAGCTCATCAGAAAGGCATTGTCCCACAACATACTGCAGGTTTGTATCATAGAGAGTACTTTCATCCTACCCTCCCCTGCTATACCTTGTCACTTTGGCTATGCTCTGTACCAGTATGGATATACACCTACAGCTATTCCCTTAATTTCTCTGTTTCTAGGAATCTTCCACTCCTCCGCCTTGACTTTACAGCTACTTCCCTTGCTCCCTATAACCATGTTTTCCTTAAAGGTTACTCTACCTATCTGTGTTTGTCCCACCACTTGTGGAGGGAGTTGGGGTGTAGCAAGAGCAGTATGGTACCACAGATGTACCTGATCATAATTTCAAGATTTATGGGTTTCTTGTTGACTTAGTGGTGAGTCTCTTCCCAGATAATTTTGAGACATTACACATACCAAAAGCACTGATATGCTTCCATACATTTAGCTTCAACTTAATTAACTGGGGAGCACCTATCAAAAACATCTTTCTCTTCATTAAAATATTCTGAGTGAAGCTTCAGTCAAAAAAAAAATGTGGTCATCTTAGTGGTTTTGCTATGGGGGAAAAAAACTGCAAATTATTTATAGCTTTCTTGCAATATCTCCCACAAGCTCACAGGGCAGGCATTAACCTGAGATACAAACTTTTCCAAATATTATTAACACTTCAAAGACACCACAAATATTGAAGTAGATAAATTCTCTATTACTTATTCTCCTCCAATGTATCCTTCAGCAGGACAACACAGCTTCCCATCTTCTGCCTGCTGAGTTAATGCTAAAAATATGCATGAGGTATGAAGTACTTGGTTCAAGAAGAGTGTTTCATTTAAACTGATAAAAAGTAAGGATATTTCCTGCAGCTAAGGGGGACATCTTGTTCTTAATTTTCCATTTAGTCTTGCAGATTCCAGAATAATATTTAATCTTTCTACATCTCACACTACATCATGAAGTTGCAACAGAGTTTAAAGAAGAGAATGAGAACAGTGACTGTAAGATATCCTAGTGTTTTCTAAGCCAAAGCCATGGCCAAAGACAGTGTCCTTGTTTCATACCTGCTGATGTCAATGGAAATACCACATATGTTCCTAGGAGGTTCCATCATGAGAGTTTAACATAATATTTTATCAAGTATCCCACCTATTTCTTGAAAGATAATCTGTCTAGATAGTATGAGCCACCTGGTCACTCAGTAGCACCTCTGTTTTATCCTAACTGGTTTCACCACTGAATTCCAGAAACCACCTTTCCTTGTCTGACTCGGTGAGACCTGATCTGGAGCTGGCAGTGTGTCTACAGAGCCGGAGCTGCTGAGACACCACTCCTGGCAGGATGACTTGGTGCTACATCACCTTCTCCATCTCTTTGCACCTTGTGTTGGTCACACTGAAAATCCAACATTCTCTCGAATGTACAACCTCCCTGTTTTCCAGGCTGTTCAGTGAGTATTGAGATGGGCTTGGGACAGATGCCTACAGAAGGAGAAAGCTTGGAGTCTTTCATAATTCATGATTCATGTATGTATACATTTGAGTTGTTTCTGTTCTCAGTCCCATGAAACATTTTAAACATAGTTTAAACACACACAACTCACTATTTTTTGAAAAAAAAAAGTGAGACCTGATCAGATGAGACTGAAGAACTGAGGGCTTTCTTTGTGAACACATCACCTTTCTTCTACACACAATGCCAGCTGCTTGACAGCACCTTTCTACCCAAGGCTTGTCCTAAAACTATCTGCAGGCTTGCAGATCTAAGGCTGAGGTGTGGATTAAGGGGAGGGCAAAGGTGTGAATTGGGGTCAGAAGCCAGCATCTGTTCATAGAGCAATTGCAGGATCCACATACAAACACTCCACCTTTTCAGAAAGGTCTTCCCCAGATGGGAGTCCACAGTAGCTTGGCAAAACAGATTTGGTGGAGGCAGAACGTTAAAGCCACAAGGGAAGTCAAGAGGCCCAAAATCAGCATGTAAGTGTAAGCATCTTGATCAGCCAACTGTGTCCTTCTGATTTCTCAGCCAGTGTGGATCTCAAGAGATCAGCAGGAGTGGGAGCAGAGTTACTCCAAAACATATAAAACTCCATCCATGGATATATTGCTTTGAAGTAAAAACAAAGCAACAACAACAAAAAGCCCCCAAACATGCTAACCCCATTAAGTTCTTTATGTTAAGACTTGAGCAATATGGCTTAAGTCCTTAATGCAAAAGTAACGCTTCGATGGCTAAAAGAACCACTGCCAGAATCTGTATTTTACCTGTTCCGGATCTATAATATGACTATTAAGAAAATGAAGGCTGAAAGATGCTGTGTCTCAAGCACGACACAAATGAAATGGTTTAAAATAAGCACTGAGTTCACACTGGACTGAGCTGAGGCAAAATCCAAATTCAAATGCACACTATTTCTCAAAAAGTTAAAAAAAATGGACAGCTGCTGCAGTCTATTTTTCTGCATCTTGCAAAAACCTCATACAATTCTAAATTCTGGAAGTTCTTTAAATGTAAGAGAGTATTTAAATATTCTTTTGAGCTACAGAAAATATACTTCATATGAGCAAGGGGAAGTGCTAAAACTACTCCCAGAAACTATTTAATAGCTTGAAGCAACTTCTACTCTCTTGTTTGAACAGGAAAAAAGAAATGTTTAAAGGACATGGAATCTCTTTCTGTTTTCCCTTCTCTCTAAAATACCCAACTAATTTGCCTTAACTTCTTAACTTGTGCTTTAGCCTCCCTTCCCTGTGAGTATGAAAGAACTAAGCAGTAAGAGGACAGGAGCTCAAGACACTCCAAGTGAACGTTAATCTGGGACACTGTTTTGCTAATATGCACAGCCACGGCTTGTGTTCAGTGCAAACTGTATTGTGTTCAGCCGGTTGCGCTTGTGTAGTTTCATTGCCTTATCTATCCCGTAGGGCTGAGCAAAATGGTGCAACCACTGAAACTAAACATGAATTTATTTTCTGTAAAAGCAGGGCTCAGACATGAAAGCTGTGAAAGAATCTTGTTAGCAATTCCTTGTGTAGGCAGCATGTCTCACTTTAATCATATGCATTACGGCCTTTACCCATCACCGCAAATTCACTCCTGGAGCTTTTATGCACATCAGTTTGGCTAACTCACTTTCTAATGTCTCTGTCTCTGCATAAGAAAGCTGAAAACTATATTGCTTCTTACACTGCAAACAGCAGACAACACACACACGCCCAAAATCACTGCCTTTGAAGAGCATGGCTTGTGTCCATCATTTCCTGTTTTTGTTCCATGTTTTTCACTACCGCAGTTATCATCTGGATGTCTGAAGCATCTGCACTGAGATTCTGAAACACAAGAGGGCAGGCTACATGCAAAGGAAAAAGCACAGTGCGTTTTCCTATTAGGTTTCCCAATGTAAATAGCCTGGCTGAACGGTCTGCCAGAAAACTTAAAAAGAGCTGGTGCATTTCTGACTTTCAGCATAAAAATACATGACCAAGCTCTTCTCCTGTTTCTCTAGACCGCTTACGAGTAGTCATGGCTGCACCCCTGCATTTAGAAACTGTGTCAAAAGGTGAAAGGTCTGTTTCTCTTGAAACCTGCAGCAGTTTCCAAGGCCACTATGTAGACTTAAGAAAAGCTACTTGACCCCTTCCAGGCCTTGGCATGCAATGTAATGAAAATGCAATGGATTCTCTCTCAGTAAATTCCATTCGCCAAAATCTTTAAGGCCCTCCCCCATAAATGTATTTCGGTAAATGTGTTGCGTTCAGCCTTACACAACCCTGTTTTTTAAGTGCGGGTAGTTGTTAGAGCAGGCTGTCACACGATGACTGTCTAGAAGTAGGCAGCGCAGTTGCGAAGTAGCACTCCAGCCCCCCTACTCACACGTTTCTCTGATGGTTTACTGTTGAAAAATTTCCAGTACTAGACTCTTTGAAGCTAAAATATCAGTTCAATGTACAGATGTCATTACAGTACAATGCCTTCTTAGCAGTTTTGATATTAATTTGCTCGAGTTAATTTCCTCCAAACAATTTATATTTCAGTAATTTAACAACTCCCACTGAAGGCAGCAAGATTTATGTCACTGATATGAACGAGTCCAAGGTTAGCTTTTCTAGACAAATCCCATGCCTGGTGAAATGAATATGGACATGCAATCTGAAGCAAAACTGTGCCCTCATTTTTCTGTTTGATGTTAACAGATCAAAAGTTAGATCCTGCTAACCCGTGTCTTTGTGTCTCAGCCCAGCTCCTCTGCACTCACCTATGTAAGCAATGTAATTGGTTCTGATGACATATTCATATAAGCTAAGGCAACTTGTCTGAATAGAGGTTTACAACTGGGAATCCAGATACATGGATCTTGGTAGCATGGTGCGAAGGAGGAGGTCAGGATTAGTCAATTAAAAAAAACAGTGGTGTAAGCATCCATGTAGGTGCTCCAGGTTTTCAAAAGTTCTTTAAGTTCTTTGACTGTGACGACAATGAATTCTTTCATCTGTTTCAAAATAAAACTGAACATTTATGGCCAGAAAAAAAAATGTCTAAAGAACTGATTTTCTATTCAAGGTAAATTAATGCAAGCATTCTTACAGACCCCTTCCCCAACACCAGCAGTCATTACACAGTATTTTCCACCCTTCCACAGCACATCACCAGAGTTTAGTTGCACCAAAGTGCTACCAGAAAGGGCCTGGCTGAATTGCCCTCTTACATCAACACACTGAGTTGGGTGCTACAGGATGTTACCTCTGGGATTTCAGCTACACAATGGAGTTTACGACATTAACACAGAGGAACAGAGGAACAGAAAAACAGTTGGTCAAAAATATAAATGGCACACTGAAAAGGAATTAGAATTGGTGTCAGAGAACTTACTCTGTTCCATACTTTGCCTTTTATTTTCTAAGTTTTGTCTCTGATAGATACTTTAACACATGTACAGTAAGAAAAATGTTCTGACAAATCAAAACCACATTATTCTTGGTCAGCCAGTCAGTCACCAGCCTTCATCACACACCTTCAGGCTATTAGCTCCAGCTTGGCTAAATCTGCCTTTTTTTTTTTTTTTCAATCTTGGGAAAGGAAGTGTCCTGGCAGTATTTCTAGGTCTTATGCTTAGAACAGGATAAAGCAAAAAAGATGACACCACCCTACAGTATACGCATCTCGTGACGGAATTAATCAGTGTATCTGAACATGCTGAACTTCCCTACAACAGAATTAAAAGGAAACACCTTGCAGATAATAATGAAAAAGTGTAGTAGCTCATGCAAAAAATCTTTCCTCTTCCCACAACAGCTCTTTAAGGATTCAGCTCTTGATTTCTTTTTAAAGAAAAACAAATTCCTGTTCAAATTCAATATAATTTCACCAGATGAGAAAAAAAAATAATCCCAAAAATCACTAGAAAAAAGTTTGTCTTTTTTAATTCTTCACAAAACCTTGAAAGATTCTTGTCTTTAATTCCTTTCCAAGAACAAAAAAAATTCTGCACATTGTATCTCCATAAAAGAAAGGCTTAATGCATGGGCACAGTTCCTAAAAAAACAGAAGTCATATATTCATCTTCCTATTTCCACCCTTCTATTCCTACAAATCTAAAGAATCCATTTAACTACTGTCATTTCTGATCAGTATGGTTAGGATCAGAAAGCTGTAATTGCAAAAGCTGTGCATTTGTAAATAATAAGTACAAATTATTCAGAAGCAGAATGAATTGAACACTATTAGAAGTTTATACACAGTACCAAAGTCTGTTCCTACAGAAAACTAAATTCACAAGTTTATTTTAATGTGTAATACTCTTCTTTCATTAAAGAGCTATGATGAAAAGTCAGTACTATGAAGACCTGAAGTTCCAGATTGCAGCTAAACAGCCTGTGATGCTCTCTATATAATAAAAAAGCCATTCTGAATCAAATACCAGACTGCATTTAGCCATGCTCATGGAGTGAACTACTACTCAAGACAGATAATCCTGTGGGACTCAACCTCCACTTTGCCATCAGGTGACAGACACTGGTCTGTACCCTGTGTGTAGGACAAGCAGCGGAAAAGCAGCTCCAGGCAGCACAAAAGCATCCCATCTTTTTCCTTGCTCTGGCGTTTTGGGACAGGATGCAATAGTATCCTCCTGGCCCATGTTGATTGCAACCGCAGCATTTCCTAGAGAGACCCAGGCGCAGGGACCAAGGCTGCAGCTGCCCTCTCATCCCTCCTGCCCATCCACCCGCTCCAAAGGACTGGCGGACAGGCAGGCACCAGCTTGCTCTGCAGCTGAATAGGGGACAATCTCCCTCTCTCTTAGGTCTCTTTGCGAGCATGCAGCTCAAGCCAAGTTTCAGTCCTCCAGGAATATTCAGGCAGTAAGACACTATTCAATGTAAGCAAGATATGCAAAGTGAACTCCACAATGTTGCTATAAGGACACAAATATAACAATTACTTTCCCAGAAATTATTATTTTCTTTCCTTGATGAGATTAGTACATTTGATGCGAAAACTCAGCTGTTTGAAGGTACGGAAGAACTCTAATGACCAATCATAAATAAACTGAAATAACTACATTGAATTATAAATGGAGTAAAAGCGTGATGAGGTGTTCAGCAGAAACTCTTCCTCACTCCAACAGGAACAAGCCTGGGCCTCTATACCGACTATACAATCACTTATCACTCACTTCTCTGTATCTTAGAGGTAAAAAGTAAATAATAAGCAATAAAAATAATTAATGTTAAATAAAGTAAAAATGTACCTTACAGAACTGCTTAAATTAATTTCTATACAGAGTGATTCTATACCTAACCTGAAACTAAATGGAGTACAATAAATTCTGAGAAGAAAAACACAACTGAATTTGTACCTCTGCAGTTTTTGACCTAAGATCTAATGTTCCACTGCACAAATTTCTTATGCAATCAACAGCTCCCGCCCAAAGGGAACTACAAAATGACCAGGGCAAATAATTTTCTTCTATCACTGTGAATCTGCTAGGTATATGCACATTGTGAGTTTAACAGGAAAAAGGCTGGGATTAATTTTATGTAAAATATGTGTATACAACAGAGTATGCAAAAGCCAGACTATAAATCAGTCTTCCAGCTACTTTCCTGTTAGACCTACCTACTACTTTACCATTTTTCTCATTTGTCAAAAAAACTATTTCTGACTACTCACTGCTCCGCATTTCTGAAAGTATGCATGTTTTAATGCTGAATTTGTGAACAGATATTGAAACATTATTAAAAAAAATGCAATGCAAACACAGTGCTGAAAAAGCAGTAGTTCTGTCTGGAAAAAAAAAATTACTTCCCCTTTTCTGCTTTGAAATTCAAGCTGCTCTGCAGCTAACAAAAGGGTACTTATTGTCATTTTATTAAATCCAAGGTAATAAAGAATTAACTCAGTCTCAAACATGATGTCATACTGTATGTAGCTAGGTTAAAAGACAATCTAAAACAAATTACCTGGACTGCTTAGGAAACCCTAAATGCCTTAATTTACCCAACCATTTATCAGCAGAACTAATGAAAAGCCTTCCTTGCTCTTGCAACGGGTAAAGGTAGCCATTAGTTTCTGAAGTATACAATTTTACAAGCAAGACAAAACAAAAAGCAAATCTTGGGAGTAAGTATCGGCTGGGCGTTCACATAATAAGGTCCAGAGAGACATATCCAGAAGTTTCCTCTTTTAATCCAACTCTGAATAATCTTGGATGCTGTTCTCTGTTCCTTCAGAGCTCTACTACTGCCAAAATAACTGCAAGGCTTGCAAGTCCGAGTGTATCTCAAGCCTTTCCCAAGGCACCCCAACACTATCTGAGGCACTGAAACTATGGCAACCGAATAAGAAAGCAGCTTCCATGATTAATAGATGAAGATCCCAGCGACAGTGCCTAGCTGGGCCATAATTCAGGAATGCAGGAGGAATTAGCACAGAATCCATCTCAATCTACCAATAAAAAGTAGACTTTGAAAGGCATCAACAAAACAGCAATTTTTTTTCTGTGAAAAAAAATATTCTGTAGAACTATAAACTGTTCAAATTCTCATTAACATTTCAATGAACGGCTGCCTCGAGTGCAAGTAACGGATAAATGTTCATGAACAATGGTGAAGGAATCAACATAGCAAATTTCCCATCTGACTATCAAAGCCATACATAGGAATACTCAATATTTAGAACATCTGTGTGAAGCTGAGGAAGCAGAGATAAGAAAGTAGAAATAATGTTTGCTGCTGTCAGGAATATATTTGGACACAGTTTTTCCAACTGTGTTGGGGATTCATATAAAAGTACTTTTTCCATCCGCTGAACTGGAACACCTGACCATATCTATTTTATACTCTACACATTTTCATTACTAGAAGACCCCGTGAGTCTGTCAGGGTCATTGCAAAATTGATGAGGGTCAGGAATATCTTTTTTTTTTAAGTGCATAACCAAACTTCCATTCTTACCTCCAGTAAAAATGCTAATATTATAGCCCTCATCCACTAGGTGGTCTCAGGCTAAGATGAAAGGGCATAACAAAAGCATTGTTTATTTGTTTCCACTTTCATAAACATTAAGTTTTCACTGAAGGCAATTGGTTACAGAGACCATAGGAATGCTTTTTCTGCCTGTATCACACAAAGGGTATAACCCTGTAGTCAAGGCATGGCTTTACCTGGGAAAGGTGAGGGAGAAGGAGCCCAAGGCTTCCCATATTGAGGAAACCACACGTGCTGCCATGTCGCACAATGTGCTGCAATGCTATGCATCTGCCCCTGGAAACATTTTAATTTCAGCATTGCATGAATGCTGTAAAACTACACCTCTGTTGAAAGTTCCTTGGTAGCAGTTTTGTCGGTAGCTTAAAAAAAAAAAACCAAACCAAACCCAAAAAAATGGCATGGGGTAGTTCATGAGATGTGAATTTCAAGTATCTAGTATAAATACTTTATATAGAAATGCCTATTATTAACAATACTTTTAAAGGAAAGGTCATCACTGAATGTAGGGATTTACCATATGTCTTCACTCTAGAGATACAGCAACTGGCAGTTCTGTTAATAGATGGTTTATCTACTTCATTTTACATCTCTATTTCAGCTACTAAAGAAACACTTTGGGGCTTGGGGAAAAATTCCTTTCTTATAAAAATGACTGTATTCATAGAGAGCATAGTACACCCCTCCTTTTGGCTGACAAATAACTACAGTTCTATACCGAGAAAGACTTCAAGAGGTTTTGCAGTGAATTACAGGGTAATTCATGTTGGGTTTTTCTCGTTTTCTTCTTCCTTTTTTGAAAGCTGTTTTTTTTTTTTAATGTGATATCTACTTCGTTTTTTATTAAACTATATCTGGAGCTAAAACTTCAGATTTCAGAGCATGTGAGTCTGGCAGCCTCATTTATGTTCATCTGGTGCACAAAAGCTGAGAATATGATTATTTTATGGGGGGAGGCATAGATCTCATCCCATTGCCTATTTCCAGTAGCCTCACTATTAACTGTAGCAGCCTTTCTAAGTCTGAAGCGACAAAAATTGCAAATGCCTCAATGCCTGTGTTTCAATGAACCCCTCCTAAGACTTCCAGAATACCCTGATGTTGTAGGTACACACCTCATTTCTCCTTTCCTTTTTTTCTCCCTTAGTTCCCATACCACATTTAATTTTGAATCCTTTCACATCTTCCAGCTGCTAAAATAGGATAGGCAAATGAGCGGCTTGGGAACTCCAGAAGCCATGTGGGACGTGTAATATGTATAATTATAACACAGTAGGTGGCACTCTTCCCTTTAAATCCTAAAGCAGTGACTTGGAGCTGTGCTGCCATATTTGCCATGTTGCAATCAAGACCCAAAACCGAAGTACCATTCACCATGAACAATTAAAAATCCCTTAATGCTGTACAAATGTGAACATTCATTTATTTCCATGGCCATAGGTGATGGTTTAGTTATCTCACAGGACATCACATAAAGAAAATAAAGAGATGCAAACTCCGGTCTGCCAGGTTTGCACTTGAACTTGGGGAAGTCCACCTCTGCCTTTACAGACTCTACACTTATCTAAGCTGTTCTTCACTCAAGAGACTGATGCGACAGGCCAAAAATATAAATATTGTTATAGAAAGGTGCCAGGCTAAGGCTGCTTGTTTCTGCCTTTGAACACTGTTCATGGTTGCTGTATCACAGAATCATAGAGTGGTTTGGGTTGGAAGGGACGTTAAAGATGATCTAGATCCAATCCCCCCCGTATGCTGTTGTTCAGCAGCTGGACTCCATGTTGTTTTTTACTGATAAAATGATCTCTGTGTATGCCTCACCCACCTCAGAGTAATCCTGATACACAGAACTAATGAGCAAAAAATACTCAGTCACTGGTATAAAGCATTGCTTATTCCTGTTGCCCTGTCAAGACAAAGCTTGTCACAATTTGTCAGACGTGGCTTGGTCTATAACACACAGATCCAGATCTGACTTAACATTGAAGGTTGATCCAGAGAGAATGTGCACACACCATAGCTTCAGGTCCTCACCTAGTATTGATTCCCAAAGAGAATGGTGTTTTCAGATTGGGGCCTAAACATGAAAAAGTCCCTATTTGAGTAATATTTCAGCAACTGTCTTTACTCTCAAAAAATTACTCAGACAGGCAAAGCTTCATAGGGTGAGCATGGCTTACTGGGTGAAGGAGACTTGGAAAGATACGTGCTAAAGATTTACCTCCTCAATAAACAAACAGTAGGAGGTAAAATCCTGCAGCATCTGTAACAAATTAAGATAGTGAAAACTTCTGTTTTAGTGCAGTTCAACTTTTCTCTGGCATATGCTGCATCTAATAGAGTTGAATGTTATTTTTCAGAATTCACCCCTTTGTTTGTTATCAGCACTCTGCCATAGTGTATGGGAATCAGGTACTATATACAAAACATTTGTTTGGGTAGTATAACAATGTGTTCTTGCAAATAAGTTGGATGGGAGGCATGTATTAGCTCAGGTCAATTTAATCCTAAAACATTTTATGTCTCTCCTGCTGTAAACCATGTGAACTCCTTTCATGTGTATTTATGTATGGCTCTTCAAAACAAGATGACAAATTTCCTCTTCCCTTCACAAAACATACACAAGCAAGTTCACAATCACCTACTTCCTTTTTAATGCAAACAGTTCTACTCTGGATTTATCACAGGTCATTAATTTGATCTCTCTCCTTTTCTTTTTCTTTTCTTTTCTTTTCTTTTCTTTTTTTTTTTCTTTTCAGTAATTCAATTAAGGCAACTCCTCATCCTTAGCCCAACCTACCTTCTTTTTCGGTCTTAAACTCCAGTAACTGTGACCAAACATTACAAACCTTAAGGGGGGACTATGGCTAATAATAACTTTCATCTTCAAGTAGCTAAAGATGTTAGCTAGTTCTGTTTCTCATAGATGTTAGCACCCAATTATTTTTTTGGTTCAAGTAGTATGAGTTCAGTTGATAAGGCTGGTTTTGCCATTAAGAATATACAGTTTTAATGTAAACTAATTGAGAGTACATAGAACACATGTGACCATATGATTCATCTTCCCTGAAAGCATTCACTCATATTTCAAGCATTTGATTCCTTCTACAGGAAAAGCAAAAGTTGCAAATATACTTTATGGTATTACTTACTATTTTAAAATTCATTTATCATTCAGACAGAAACCTCATCTGGGCATTCTGCTCCTAAACTAAACTTCCATGAAAGCCAGAGATTTTCTCCAGTGAAGAGTGACGGAGAATGGAAATCAATGTCTTTATGCTTGGGAAATTGACTTTAAAGAGAGTTACTATATATTCTCTTTGTTTTATACCTTATGAGTAGCTACCATATTAAAACCAGGTTCCTTTTAGATAAAATTATACCCTAGACAGTGAAATCCCTTAGCCACTAAACTTTTTAAGAGTGACAAACCTTTCTGATCTTACTGAAGCTAGTATTTGCCTTCAACCATGTACCAGGCAATTCCATGAAAAAAAGGGATTGCTGAAGCAGACTCAAATTTCCTCTCAGTATATGAGATTAGTCTCAATAAAAAAAAAAATAAAAAAAGAAAACAACCTAGAAGTTAACCAGCGAAAGATAATTTTGCTTTTCTGGTCTAAAAACAAATGGCAAAGGAAGCCCTGAACATGATAACAGCCACATAAATCTTACTCTGAGAGAAATGCCACAGACTCCTGAAAATCTCCATGAGTTTGTGATTAAAAGAGCCTGACTTTGCTGGACTTTCTCACGTTGATGCCAAAGGATTTACCTGCCAAGTAAAGATTATTTGCATGAGATTAAATGAATGAAAACCAAAAGCTGTCACTGAACTAATTTTTGCGAAGACAGTGGGAAAATCATGCCTCTAGCTACTATCTTTTGAGGTTAGTTTAATAATTAATAAACAAAAGTTAGCAGAATCTATGTCAAATAACAAGCCACCGCGTGCAGCCCTGTGACAGAAAATGGTTGTGGAGATTCCGCTTTTCGTTCTTTCCAACACCTGCAAGCCATGTGTGCCTCTTCGGAAGATCAAGCATTCACCTTGCAGAGTCAGGAACTACCGTCTTCTACAGTTTATCACAGAGCTGACTCAAACCTTTATTTTTTCTGTTCTATTAGTGAAATAATTTTGTCTACAGCAGCTAGAAATCCGCGCTGCACTGACGCTGGCAGAAACGCGCATGTTTACAAACTTCAAAAGCAGCAATTAGCTCGGGAGAGGAACGGGAGAACAAATTTCCTTCTGAACAAGCGGTCAAGGTTAGAAAAAGACAGAGCCATTCGCCTTAGTAAGACGCAGCAGTTACCGCCTCGCGACTCACCCTGGGAAGAGCCGGGCAGGACAGAAGCGGTGGCAGCGGGCAGAAGAGCATCTCCGCTGCGACCGACCGGGCTCCAGCCACAGCCCCGCGTCCCCCGCCAGCCCCCAAGCGCACGCCGGCCGGAGCCACCCCCGGGAAACGCCTCCCTCGGGCAGGCAGGAAGGGGCGGTGGGACGGCCGAGCCCTCGCACAACGCAGGTACTTTCTCCACGCGTGATGAAAGAGACCTAAAGTTTTCGCCGCCCTCCGCGGCGGCGCAGCACGGGACGGTGCTGACCCTCAGACGGTCCCAGGTGCTGCCCGATCCGCCGCCTCTCTGTCCTGCACCGCAGGCAAGAGCACAGCCCGGGGGTGTGTGCGGGATACCGCTCAGGCGGGGCCGCAGCCACGGCTCCTAACGCACCTTGCCCTCAGCTGGAAGCCTTCCCTGCCCCTGCATACAGGCGGACGGGGTCTGAGTGTGTAGGGAGAAGTCCCTCTCCTCCTCAGCATCCTTTCCCCTCGGCAGTATCCCTCCCCACCTCAGCATCAACGGCACGAAGACGCCCCGCTCCCGGCCCCCCCGCTCCCCGCTGCCGGCCCCGGGGCTCTCCGGCGCCGCCAGCCCGCAGCCCCTCTGGGAGGGCTGGCCGAACAGGAAC
>VZRW01000091.1:107358-128818 GCA_013398125.1 Aegotheles bennettii
TTTTTTTCCAAACCAAGTAAGTGAAAGGACAGATTGCAACTAGGGGATTTGCTGTCAGGCCACGAAGTGTGGCATTAAAATAATTACTTGTTTATGACAGCTGTTTTCCTGCCCTTTATTTTCAGATAATGAAAGGACTTTGAAAAATTGCTTTTGGTTCGGTATTTGATTTGGGATATAAAATTACACACACATTCATTCAATTTCTAGTTGTTAGATTACAAGGGAAAACATTCATCTGTATCAAGGAAAAGTTTCTTCTTTCCTTTCAGACAGTTTAAACTGAATGTATACTTAGGGTAATTTTCTAACCTAAGGAACTGAGACTTAATATATATTTTCTTTCTTTCCCTGGAAATGTAAACCAGAAGTGAGTTCTGCACCAAACAGGATAATTGCTGAGGACAGATAAATTTTAGTGAAACAAACTTACCCTAGATCTGAAAGCAATTAGAGAGACTGAACTGGTACAAATAATTTCTGGGTACCCGACCGTGTGTCAGGGGGGTAAACCAGATGAATATATCTTGATTTGCCAAGACCCCTAACCCCATTTCCACAAACAGGCCCCTGATCATCTCATGCTATTTCTCCTTCTGTCAGGAAATGAGAACTGAGACTGAACGCAGTTAGGATTTGTGGGAAATACCCATTCAACAATACCAAAGGCTGACAGTCCATCATTACATTATGCTCAATCACTACATACGTTTTGAGGTGTTCAAAACTTCCACTGGCTTTCGTGTGGGTTTGAACTGTGAGCAGATATGCATTGCACCCTTACTGTGTGCTTCAGATACTTCACAAGTATTTCTACAATACTGGATGGTTTATTTTACACTTGTATGTCTTCATTAATCAAAAAAGTTTCTCTGACAAAGAATATTTCCCCCCCCTATATTTGGGGTTTTGAAAAATACAGACCAGTTTTTGATATTATGAAAGTTCTGTAAGAAGCAGAAAGCACTAAAAAATCCCATTTTCTGAACACTGGTACTATCTAAAGCATCAGTTACTAGAAGTTTTATATTCAGGTTCTATTATGAAAGTGTTTTCCATTCATCCCTTTTCTTTCACTGTCTTTAATTTCCAAGCCTGTACTGCCTAATTTCTTCACTTAAATCACACATAATAGCCTTTTTCATTTAGCCGCCTGCCAAAACAAAAGTCAGCTCTTCTGTCCTTCATTCCCTCAGTGCTCCTTCTGCTCTTAACTTAATAGAATCGATCTGCAAAATCAGACGTGTCTTCATGGCTTAAAAAACCACCCTCTTTTCTTTTACCTGACTTTTCCCTTTCTCTCTCTGTACCCAATCCAGAAAACTATTCTCATCTTTCCTTTCCCATCAAGATTTTTAGGCTATTTTTGTGGAACTTTGTTAGCAAACTCAGTTCTCCATGCTATCAGATTTTCTGAAAAGAGAGAAACAATCTTACCTGTTTTGCCTAGGCTGGTTAGCAAATGTGGGATACTCACACTGGCTTGAAGAAGGGATTTATAACCCTTGTTGATGGGAAAAGACATTTTTTCACTGGCTAGTTTTTGGCAGCTGCAGGGATAGAGTGCAGTGGGTTTTCCAGTCAGGAATTTTTGGTGAGGTCTCGATAGAGCTATGCCTTTTAAAGGCCTTATCTGAACAATTCACACAAGCTATAGAGTTCGTCAACTCACTCCAACCCCACTTGAGAGCAGGTCTCTACCAAAGAATTGGCTTAAATTTATATGAAAATGTTATCTCTACCTCTCCTTCCTAGGCCCATATTAAATACATAGTCTTGAAGTTGGTGGGACACCTGGCCTGTACCTAGGAGAGGCGTTTGGATCTCCTTTACTGGCAGCATCTGACTCTTTCAGTTGGCTCGTGTGAAGTTCAGTGCCAGTTGGTGTGCTGAGACCTGCACTGCATACATATATATATTTTCTGCTCCACCAACTTCCCAGAGCCTTGTGATTGTAGGGAGCAGCATCCTGTTAGATACAGTTCTGAGAAGCTGGGATATTGCAGGGGTGCAATGGCACCTTGTCGTTTAGCACATCTCCATTCATTATCTTGTCATGTCAGAATAACCTGTGCAACATTCCCCAATTTCTGTATCAGTTGTTATTAGATTTGGTTCAGTCCATTCTTCCCCTGTTTCAAAGGATCAAAGTGCAGCAGAGTTTTACATTGTCAAGAAACAACACACAGGAGTGGCAGAGCTGAGGATTTTGACAGCTGCTTGAGAAAGACAAAGGGGTTTACCCTAAGGAAGGTACAAGATCTGATGTCCAGGAGGTACTCAAAGCCTGTAGTCTTAGGAGGGATTGTAACTCCTTTTTCCCCTCTTCCATTCTGGCATCAAAGGAGAGGCTTTTACCTGTTGGGATTTATCTCACCACAAATAAAAGCAAAATGTTGAGTGCTGGGACATCTTAATATAAAGAAGTGTTGACTTCTTTAATCTTACAGCAATAGTGAAAGCTCATCAAACTGTAAATATGATTTTTGTCAAGACATTATTGAATGCCTGGCAAAGTAATTACTCCTACACAGACAAAAACAAGATCTTTCTTATCATCTCTTCAGAGGAATTCACCAAACTCAGCTGTACTCTGAAAATGTGGTTAAAAGTGGGCGGGTTTCTAGCCAGCACAAAGCCGTTCTTGGGCACACTGCAGCTGAAGGAAAGAAGACTTGTAAAACCCAACAAGGACCCAATTCTCAGTCTCTTAACATAAAATGGCAACAAGTCTTTTGCCCAGTTAACTCCTGGATCAGGTTCATAGTTTAAAATTATGAGCGCTAGACATTTTACAGACTGCTATAAATATGTAACATGAGATTAGATTAAGAACATGTAGGTCATGAGTTTCTTCCATGGATGTGATTTTTAGGGGTTGGTGATTCCCTGGAAAATTCCTTTTGTAACTAAAGACCTTACCTGAAATGCCACGTTTTTAGGTTGCTGGGTGATATATATGGATTTGCTTTTCTTAATCACTTTGCTCAGACGCCTTCCAAACAGACATCCAGATAACTGTAAGCTGACCTGGGGTGTGCTCAACAGGGCACCCAAAGTATTCAAAATTCAAGAAAGAAGTTTGAAATATTCACTGGAAATACCAAGGACTCCACTGGAAGATTGCCTCTGCCTAGGAACCTAAAGTCTCTCTCTGCCAATGCTGTGCAGGTTGGTCTTTTTCAACCAAGGAGGATTTTGGAAGGCAAACAAGGCTGTGGAGCAGATGTTTTATGCAGGAGGCTGCCCTGGTCAGCCCCTGCTGTACTGTGCCAGAAAAATCAGCAGAAATTCATGTTGCGCTGTGAGCAACATTCACATGTCACTGTGTCATCTAGTTCCCAGAAGAGGAGAGTGTTACATGGTGGTGAAATAAGCAGAGAATACTGTGGATAGCTGCTGGACCATATGGTGAAGGGAGTGGTTCCCTATTAAAAAAACAAAACAGCAGAGCATGGAAGATCAATATGGGAAAGTGATGTAGACTTTAACAGTTGTTAAAATCGACAGAAATTTGTAGAGATTAATTATCAAATTACTCTAAACACACATGGGCCAGATCCTCCTCTGGTGTAAATGAACATAAGCTTATTAATGTTAGTGCATCCGTATTGTTTTCACCTGCTTATGATCTCTTTTGTAAAATTTCACCAGGAGAGGAGTGTATGGTAATTTTCAACTAGCCAGTAGAGCTCTACAACAGGAATGTAAGTGATCTGTTGTATTCCACAGGCAGTTCTTTAAGTCACTAGAAAAAATAGTTTCTATTGAACTCTATTGGATTTTCCATCAATGGAAGTTTGCTTTCATCACACACTGGATGTTGATCTCACATTAGTCTCTTCTAGTTAAAGTCTGTGAGAGGAAACATAATCAGAAACTGTAGAGAGACCATCTGATGAGAGTTTTCAGGATTTCTTTCCTATCAGTTTTATTATGGGAGAAGACAGCTCCTCGGTTACTTCATGGATGTTTAGTTTTAAGTATTGTGCTCTACATTTTTAGTTCAAAATTTCTGAAATTCTGTCATGTGTCCCCCCTGCTTTGCAAGCTTAGATGTTGCATCTTTCTGAGTACAGTGAGGAACTGAACAGAGTAAAATATGTCTCTGAGCTGCTGATTAAGATTTGACACTAACTACTTGAGTTGTTTGGACAGCAAGCAAAGAGGTGTAGCGACACTCTCTGAAAACACACAAAATACATTTAGATTGGAAAGTTAAGTCAAATTCACAGTTTTCTTGGGGTAAATCCTCTGTTCTCATCAGGACTCTGTAAAATCAGGGGCTTGATCAAGAGCTTAAGGAAAACAGTGAGAAAATAGGTTTATTTTGGCTTTTCCTATATTCTTGCAGTGAATAAATATGGTCCAAAGTGAACCATTGCAGTGGCTCCCAAAAAACAATGAATATTTCAGATCTAGATGGGGGAACTAAGTATAAAGTTATCGTAATTGAAAAGACAGCACTGAAAGAAGTCTATTATAATAAAAATGTTTTAAATATAATTACAGCATCAAACTGAAAGCAAATCCAATTTTAAATAATAATAAGTGGTTAGTTTAATAAGTCAAAATCATTGCTTTCAGTGTCCCTTCAGCTGAGCTGAGCCCTTAGGAACACTCAGTAAGTGGAATTGCCAGGCAATACAATATTACCAAAGAGAAACCTTTAATGGTTTCAGTATCTGAAAGAAAGAGGCTTCGTTCTGTCCTCCTCCTCAACATACACACTTTAATTCATAACGTTAAATCTCATCCAGCTGACTTTTTTTTTTTTAACCCTCCAATTGATGTAAGGGGGAAGAAAAATCAGTCTACAACAGACAAACAAAAAAAAAAAAGAAAGAGAAAGGAGAATTACAAAGAGGAAAAAGCAGTCAGGACAAAATGGAAGAGTAGAGCAGAAGGCTCTAGCTGAGAAAATTTGTGAAGCAGAGTGTGCAGTGGGTGAGAGGGAGGAAAACCAGAGAGAAGTGGCGAAAGGAAAAAAGAGGACAAAGACAGAAGAAAGCAAAGTCTCTGTAAAGTTAAAGATTAGCGAGATACAGTAAAGCAATGTAGGAAAAATGGGATTGGTTAAACCTTGACAAGTGAGCAGTGAATGGAAAATGATCTTTTAGTCAGGTTTTGTCCTTTGATCTTGCAAGATTACTGAATTGAAACAACAAGAAATGAGAGGCTGAGTTGCTCTATGTTTACGCTTGCTTTTAAACAATATGAATATTTTTACATACTAAAGGAGAAATTAGTGTCAAACACATTATGGCCTGCTAAGATACAGATGAGTGACTGAAAATGTGTTGAAAGACATGACAAAGTATTTGGGAAGAAAAGAGCGTGTCCTGCTTTTGGCAAAGCAGTTTTCATCAGTGTCAGTTACCTCCACACACAGCCTGATGAGCTATTTGGACCTAATTCTGTTTGGAAAAAGTGACACAGGATAGCCAGGAAATAACAGTGCTCCAGGACACAGGTCAGATGGTGGATCAGTCTAGAAAGGCACCGGGGTCACCTGTGACCATCATCCCCAGGTGGGCTGGCTGGAGTTTGCCTCATCTTGTCTCACACCTGTGACCAAGGCAAAAACAAGAGTCAAGTGGAAACACATCTCTCCCAGTCTCCCTGTGCTCCTGCCCTCACCATGGTTGAGTTAATGTCCCTGGTGTCTCACAGGGAAGAGCAAAAAATTATGCCTCTCCAAGTGAGGATGTGGGATGAGCTGTCGGTTTGTAGCACAGTGTGGCTTTTACAGGATATGTTGGAGACTTGGTAGTAGGGAGTTGATGGGGTCTTCAGTGATTTCTCAGTATGCTTTATGTATGAATGAAAAAAAGCTGGAGTGGATATTTTCCTTTGTCTGATTCTCTGTAATTCCTAAGAGGAAAACTGATAGGATGGTGTTTCTAGCACCAGTTCAATTAACTGGCATAGAAAGGGCTCTCTTTTCACCTTCCTCTGTATTGCATTAGGCCAGGAAAAGTAGTAATAAGAATGCTGGAGACACAAACTCAGTAGTTTAGATTTTTTCAAATAACTATCTGTACTCTGCCAATGGTGCTTGTATTTAAAAGGGTTTTACTCCACAAGAAGTTGCACTGAAGCTAGTACAGGTTGCTGTGGGGTTAGATATTTCTTACTGTGTGCAGAGGTGATAGCTTCTGGCCCATCTGAGTATGTTGATGACAACAACATTACTGGCTGGTACAACCACTCTCTCACTCCCTCCAGGCTGGATGTAGTCTGGAGTTTCCTGATGATTATTAGAGCTGAAAAGCATTTGCTAATGAAGCCTGCACTATTACCAAGGAATGAGGGAAGGGGAGTGGAGACTTCCTGTGTTCACTCATTCCTGACAATCATTAGCTAGCCCATGGTCCTGGGTGTGACTGTCCCAGGTAAATCACAGCCTAGACATTCCAGCCCTGCCTAAGTGGGTTTCAATCACTCTACTCTACCTGGTACTAGTGCAGCAAAATTGAGAGGAAGTGAGTAAAAGCTGCTTGGAAGATTGGTCACTGAACAAGCAGAAAGGGCGAGAGACCATGCAGAAACTGACTGCTAGGAGAGTCCTGTTTGACTCACTGTGAAAGGTGGGTTTCCATTGCTTGGAGACACATATTTGATTTCTGAGTCAAACCGTTGTCCTTTCCTGAAGCTGTCATACCAAACAGAGTGTATTATCATGTACTTATGATCGCATTTGTGGAAGTTTAACAGAAAAAGAAGGATACCTCATAGGTGTAGATGTGGCAAGACTATGTATAAAGAAGAAGAAATGTAGAGGGAAACATCAGCTTGCATGGGATAAACCACAGGCGTCCCCATTTATGTGCCATCAGAGATAGAACTCCCACTAGCTGAAAAATAAATTCACATATTATTGCCAAGGGTATAATTTATAGCAATATTCTTGGTGACTAACTCTTTATTTGGGCTGTCCTGAAGACAACATTTATTCCTCGCTTTTGACAGAGACTTCCTGTGGATGTTGGTTGGATTGTACAGTCAGCCCCGTGTGGAATATGCACTAGTGTTCACAGAAAATCAGCAGAAAACGTGCTTTTTAATATCTACTTACATTCTATGTCAATGACACAAATCAAACTTGTTTTAAGAGTATTAAGTTTTTGCTTGGTCCTGTTTTCTGTTGAAATCTTTGTGTGTTCAGTTGAATAAAAACCAAAGTAGGTTTATAAATGAGCTATGTTTGATGTAGGCAAAGTGCTTGGGTAGAGGAAGTGGCCTTACAGAAGTCACTGGGTGTTTGGTCACTTTCATGGGACCAAAACATCACTCAAGATACAAAATCTATAACATCACCAGTCTGTAACCATGCCTCCTAATTCTGTGAAAACAGAAAATTCAGAAGACCATAGCTGTAAAATAAAATGCATAAAATAAAACAGGCATTGAACTGGCAAGTCTAGTTCAATTCTTGGTCTCACTAGAGTCAATGGCAAAGCTATAGCTGACCTCAGCATGATGACACACCAATTTTCAAGTTCCAATCCAGATTCTGACATGGTCTTTGTGTATGTCAGATAAGACATATACAAGCCACCTTTTCCCACAGTCTGCTTCATGCTAGTGAAATTAATATCCTATTCCTGCCCCTTGATGACTTTACCAAGTGACTTTATCTGTACTATTTGCTCTCAAAGCAGTGTCTTGATACCAGCAGATAGATGGGATTTGTGTGTGAGAGTTTTTTGGGGTTGTTTTTTAAATTTATTATTTTGTTTTTAATGACATTTATATTGTTCTTTTTTTTTTTCTTTTTTTTTTGTTTGACCTGTCCAGAATTTAAAAATAGAAAAGACTACTGCAAAAAGTACTCCTTGGTTATCCTCAAATTTTCCAGCAGAGTTATAAAGCCTTGTAAGTAGGGGGTATATGATGAAAACTCTACAGTGACCTTAATGATGGTGGCAGATTAGAATATGCGGGTTGCTAAAATGTCTAGTTAATGAATGTCAGTAGGATTAGAAAATGATGAGGGCACTTTTTAAGGTCTCCATGCTGTGACAGATTTATATTACTAATAACAATGAAAGGTGCACAGGAATCTATGGACATTGCCTCTTTCCTCTAGAAATCGGCACCATCTCTTATTAATTAAATTGAATACAGAACAATATAAATCTCCCAGTGCTTATTCCACTCATTTCATACATACTAATGAGGATGAGCTTCTGAAGCTAGTGGTTGGGATCAGTTATTCAGTGGTGGGAAAAATAACATCAGGATTCAGACCCCCTGCTGACTTTGCACACTGTTGTGCTGGATTTATATTGGCCTACTAATAAGTAACTGAATACATTAGAGGAGGTGCTCGTCACTGCAAGGGTTACAAGGGACTCCTTGTTTTTCTTCCTTGTGTATTCTTTGGTGAGGAGATTAGGGGAGATGGGCCCATTATGTAAGTCTCTCCTCTTCGTATTTCATCCACCAGTTCAAAGCCCTCTTTTCCAAACAGAAACTAAGCCAAGGCTCTCATCAATCATTAAAAGTCCCAGCAGTTACAAACTCGTTGATTTTGATGTGAAGTGCAACAGTCCTGCCTTTTTTTCACATAAGAAAGTGAATCACACTATGCTTAGCAGTTAAAACTCTACATCGCACAGTATGCATGATTAGCCAACAGAGAAAATACAGGATATTCAGCAGCCAAAGAAATGAGCTCCTCTTTGGGATGAAATACAATAGAACGAGCAAGCTGGATATTCCAGTGCTGCATACAGGGCTGCAAAAAAACTGGGGGAGTCCTGTAGATCCACATTTAATTTTGAACTGATAGACTCAGCTTCTCAGCTTTCTACATTTAGGATGAGAAAACAGTATGCGCTGTGCTGCCAGACAAATGGCTTGTGTTACAAACCTAACATACAACACTACTACCACACGCTATGGCGAATGCCCTGAGTCCATGTGTGTAAGTTTGGTAGGGGAAGTGTTGAAAACTGTACTGTGTGGCAACTGGCAATAAATGAAGACTTTTAAAAATCTGTGACTGCTGCATTTTCTCTGTCCATGAGTTGTTAGCAGATATGCAAAATTCACCAGCTATTTAGATCACCAGACTGATCCCTGCTACAGATGAGTTTACAGTGTAACATGGGAAACTCAATTAGCCTTATTAGCTCAGCTTGTATAACTGTACAGGTAATTAAGTAAGGGTGGCCACCTCCTGGAAAAGCCCCAGCTACACTATTTGGCTGTACACAAGAGTGGGAGGCTCTTTTAAAGTGTTTTGCAAGCAAACTGGTGGAAAGAAGACAAAAATTTCTGAAGTGGATGCAGATTTGTGCAAGTGCAGCTACTGTGTAACTGTTGCCACCAAACTGGCTAAACAATTCACTTTTTTTGGACGAGTTGAAGAGAAGGTTCCAGTATACAACTAATTGCCCTCAAGTTATGTGACTGTAAGATGGAATTGATTCAGTGGAGAATGAGGGAATAAAAAAAATAGTGGAAATTAAATACAGGCTATTCTTTATTTGTATTGTGTGTGGCAATATATAGGTGACACTTTGTAAGAGATTTTATGATACGTTCCACTGACTTTAGTATATGTTTGCACTGTGCATTAACACCCTCTGAACAAAACTCAAAATTAAAAAAAAATTATTTAATATTTACATAGTTTTGTGGGGTTTTTTTTGTTTTTTTGTTTTTTTTGTTACTGAAGTTTCCATATCCAGTGTTAGAAAAACAAGGCTATAAAATTCTCCAGAGATAATGAGTGCAGGTGGAGGTTCTTTGTGTATCATGAAGGAGATCTCAGTAAATTTACTTGCCATTTTTCCATTCTTCTTGCTTGCTATATTTCCTTCCACCAGACAGCTCTTGTTGATGACCTGTTTGTGAATGGGACTAGTCTTTCCTTTGAAGTTGTAATTTGTCTTGGGAGAACGACCTAGGAAGCACTCTTTTATTGTCAGACCTTGAAGCAGGGTGGGGATTGTTAGTCACCTCTGAGCGTGTGGCTAAATCACAAATAGTATCTTTTACCTTAGGAACTCAGTTCTACATTGTAACTTTTTTCTTGAGAGGTGATACTCCTGCACACACTTCTCTTCTTTATGGAACTTAACATTCCAACAACAGTGCTAAATATGATTTATTTATAACATAAAGCATGTAAAATGCTAGTGTGAGTAAATAGTAGCTAAGAAGTAAGACAGCATTTGGAATAATTAGGTGAAATATACACAACAGTCAAAATGATTTTGCTGTAATGATAGGAGAAAGATGTGGAGGTTTTTTGGATAGAGCAGATCTTAACTCACTAAACTTATCTCCCTAATCTTGCTGCTGTTTTTTTGTTTTGTTTTGGGGTTTTTTTGTTGCCTCTTAGGATCACAGGTTTTATGTGTGTCTAACTATAGAAAGGAGACACTTGGTAATAAATGACTTTTCAAAACTGTGGCCTCCTTGTTCTGGCTCCAGTAGCTGTAGGACAAAGTTTTTATAATGTGTCAGTTATATGCCCACAAGAAAAGAAACAAAAGAAACTCAAGAAACCTCTGTTATTTGAAGTATATGTACTGAATATGGAAATAGAACCTTAACATCTTTTAGTTCACCGATCCTTTCTTTACAATCTTAAGAGTCAGTTGCCCTTTGTATTTACTGGAGCTATCTATGTGTGCATCCCCAAAGTATGGTGCAGAAGGAAAGCAGTCAACTGTATGGATGAGGCGGAGATGGAAGTTGCTATGGTAAGTCTGTAAGAAGTTGTAGGAGCCTGAAGATCTTCTCTGGATGATATCCAACCCTGGGATGCAAATTTTCCTGGCTGCAGTTAACAGCATTGAGAGTCTAAAATTATGGCATATACTTAGTACTTACAGCTACTTCCTACTCAAGTGTCTGATTCCTAGAATTTTGGACCTCATCTAAAATTACACCATTGCATATTGAAGATTATAATCCATTCTCCTTTAAAAAAAAGTCCATTAAAACTATAGATGTTATCATTATTCACTTATACTTGCAAGTCTTCTACATCTGTGCACTATTTACCTTTTGCATTACAAATATGAGGAAAATTATGTGTAGGGATTTGCTTGACAAAATACCCTGTGTAAATGGTACACAATACACATAGGCCAGTCAGGCAGAGTCAGATCCAGACAGAGTTGTAGATATCTAGCATGCAATTAAGATACAATATCCACACTGCAACCTGAATTTGTGACTCTACTTCTAAATCAAGGGACTTAACCAGCCACAGATACTGACTGTTGACAGTTACCTCTACATTGTTGAAGCTGGGATTTAGTTCATAGTGTTTCCCCGGGCAAAAAATCATGTTAGAGAAGGATCATACCTAAACATGTAAACTTAAAAATGCTCAAATTCTGTGTTTTAGATCACAACTACTGTAAAGAAGGACTGATCAGCAAAGCTGGACCCAGATCCAATGCAAATTTCCATGAAAGAATAAAACTATCCAGATAAACAGCTTAGAACAATTTCTGCAACTCAAATATGTTGTAATTATTACCAGATCTGTTTTTATATGGATTTGAATGCATTAAATTCCTTGGTATTATTCCTGATTTCCTCCACTAGTAATATACATTGTATTATTAGTATCTCGTATTGGATAAATGGTCAGTTTTCTCTGCCTCCTTCTGTTTTACATATATGAATATATTAAATGACATCCAGGAGATGTCTTCTTGTCTGTGGCTGATAGAAATTCTTAATGCATTACAGTATGACTGAATTCATGTGTTTATTCAATGTGACGCATGAATGTCACTTTGCTGGTTTAGGTCTCCTCCCTTGGCTGCTGTTTTCCGCCCTTACAAGACTCAAACACCTCCTGGAAGGATGAGATAGGCAGCTTTTCTCATGGCCCTCATCTTATTTCTCTTTTTATTAGGAAGCAGTAAGGTAAGAACACACCTGTGTGCATGATCAATAGGCCTTGAGGGAGGTGAGGTGTTTAATCTCTGTGATGTGTGTTGTCTCAGGCAGCCCTAGGAGCTGGGATGCTGGGGCTGTTCCTAACACTGGTCATTTGGATATGACCTCAGGATAAGAAGGCTAGGTCAATCTCCAGCAAATTATTTTTAACTGCAGCTAGTAGCAAAACATTGTCAAAGTTTCAAAGGATTTAGCAACATTTCTGTAAGAAACATTTAAAGGATCTTATTAAATCAAACATTCCCATCTAGCTCCAGAGACATTCATGTCCCAGGTCTGCAATGTTTGGTTACACTTCTATTGTTTGATGTAGAGGCTTAGATCTTCAATTAATATGCATTTCACTGTTCACTGAGACCATGGCAGGATCTACTCAGCATTTTGGCAGCTTATGAAACTCAGATAAACTCTAACCTTTGCCAAATATAAAGGATGATAAAAGTAGAAGTTGCTCTTTCCAGGTGAATTAAAATAAACTGCCAATGACTTTGTTGTCCTCATCTTTTTTGCTGCTTTACTGTGGTAACCTTCAGCTGGCATTGCATGGTGCCTATGAAATACCCACTGCAGAATTAATAGAGCTGCAGCAGCAAGCAGGAAGCCAGAGCCATGAGTCTCCCTCAACCACTTCTCATCCATTAGTTTCAAAGCAAAACATATTGCTAGATTTCTCTAGGCTGTCCCTAGAAATAGGTAAGGAGTCGAATCTACCTTAAAATGCCTTTGAGTTCTATAGGGCAGGATTTCAGTGAGGCTGTTAAATGGGAGCAAATTGAGATAGCACCATGAAGATATTTTCATGTGCATATTTCAGGGCTGCCGTGTTGAAAAATCCAAGTACAAAAACTGTATGAAAACCTGTTTTCCTGTAAAATTATTTGAAAATTAAGAGGCCATTGTTTTCCGCAAAGATGATAAAATGTAAGGTTATTCTTTACATGGGAGTCAGTAGACAGGTGCAGAAAAAAAACCCACAAAAGCAAAAACAAAGACTGAAGATGTGGTTGAGAGTTTCTGTTTCGCATCTTAAGAAAACTTGTGTGTGTGATTTGACAGTTTATGACCATATTTCAGCACTGAGATCTAGTCCTGTGTAAAACAGGACAGCATATTTATGATTACTTTCCTCGCATTTTACCAGATGTGGAAAAAAAAAGAAGTTTGGATGATGTGCTATTTTTAGTCACTCACAAGTCACAACAGTTCTGCATTTATTTCTCCTGCTTAGTGCAAGATCTGCTTTGTCTCTGAAATATCTTCAGGGAGAATAGGTGTGAAAGGCCCTCTTGTGCCTGTTTAAACAGTGTTTTATCTGACTTAAACAATTCAAGTGGTAGGGTTTTGCCAGCTTGACACATCCAGATTGAAATGTATTAAAGAGAGAATCACACAAATGGCTCCCCTGGCAGGTCGAAGAGGGTGAGAATCCAGATGAGCTGCAGCAAGCTGACCTTGGAGAGCTGGGGTAGGCACTTGGTGATGGAGTTTTTAAAAGATCAAGTGATTAACCATGATCATACAAGACTGCGTATCCAAAGGTTAACACAAAGTGGGTTACAGCCTGGGTAAGCAGACCAGGAGGCTGAGAGGTGAAGAGAGGAAAACTTCACATGTTCTGCTTCAAGTTGAGCAGAGCCTCCTTTCGTTGGGAGTTTTTAGTAGCTATACACTGTCAGCTTCATCCATCTGGTAGTCTGGGGGCTGGCCTGTTCAACAGCTTGGACAAGGCTTGAATTCAATCCTTTCCTTTGTTTGAGAAGATTTGGAGCTAGGAGGCCCCGGGGGAGTGCTGCTGCTGCTGCACTACAGGGCATGTGAGGCTGAATTACTGCTAGCTTCATTTATGACACTATTCCACTTCATGTGACTGATCCAAAGAGCCATTGCACCGAGACAGCAGTGAAGCTGACAAGATATGAACAGGGAGATTGATCATCCTGGAACAAACTTTGGCATGTTGATAGAGGCAGCGTCCTGCAAGAGATGTCAGGTGAAATCCCCATCAGGGGGACGAGGGAGCTGATCTTGGGTAAACACACTAATCACTAGCCCAGGAGATGAAAAGGGGCATAGGTAGCATTGCTATCTCTTCCTCGATTTTCTGAAGCCTATTTTGAAGATTGCTTTCTTTTTTTTCCTTTTTTTTTTCTTTTCCTTTTTTTTTTTTTTTTTTTAAGTCAAAATGATCTAGCAAGTTTGTAACTAGTTTCGGGACCACTAAGCCAGATTTATAGCTTAAATAAATGGGCTTGTAACTGATTTAAAAAAAAAATATCTCTGCACGTATTTCTGTTATTGTCTAATTTCTGTTGAGTGATCGCATCAGAAATAATGCTGCATGGAAACCCTTTTAGACATACAGGTCATACTCAGTTATTTCACTACAATGTTACGAAGTCAAAAGGAGGAATTTATGGAAAAATATTTTAAGATTGTTTTTATTTATACTATGTGTATTAAGTAGCTATTGCATCCCTAGTGATCGTAAAGATCTTAATGTATCCATGATCAGAGGAGAAGATACCAGTTAAATCACTGGCCATTTAATTCTGTTTACTTTCCTTCTGTTGATTTGCTGCTTTAATTTCCTACATTTGATTTCTCTAGTGATTTTAAATTAGCTCCTCTTCAACTTAAAAAAAAGGCTAGATTGTCAAGCTTTCAAGCCAGTTTGCTGACCAGAAGAATCTCTTAAGAGGCTCACAGTAAATCCAGTGGAACAGTTCATTTTGTGTAAGTGCTTATCATTAAAGGTTGGAGTGCACAGTAGACTTGAAAAGAATTTGGAAGACTGATTCAAGTAGCAGCATTATTTTTCACATGAGTGCATCAAGAAAGAACATAAAGGGTTATATGAAAAAATTGCAACCATGGAAAATGATTGATTCATGTTTTCAGCTGTTTTTAATTAACTTGACATCTTTTTAGTCCTTGTAATTTACACATAGCTAGTAAGGCATACCTTGGGCCCACTGCCTTGACAAATAAAACAAGAAATTAATTCATAGCAGTAATTCTGCCTATATAATAATTATATAACTGAAACAGGAAGAAAATCTATGAAGACTTGAACAACAAGAAAAACAATTCATCTAGAATAAACAAGAAGATATTGCTGGCTGACTGACATGAATGTGTTTCTCATCCACTGAATATCTTTTCCCTTTCTCTTGGTTTACGGTTTCTGAAATTAGTCACTGAACACCATCTTTTCAGCTTCTTCCTCAAGAAATCTTTATGATAAAACTGTGAATTCTTCAGTATAAAGCTTTACTCACAGAACTAGCACAAATCCTCCCATCCAACATCATGCATTTTCACTGATGCTGATGATTTCTGGCACAAACCTACGTACCCGAGAAACTAACTCCCTGCACAGCACAGCACATTACTGCTGGGGTGACTGGAAGAGCTTAAGCTGTTGCTCTGGTGATTTAAACGATGGGGTTGCTAGTGGCACAGGCTCGACATGTCCTCAAAGGCAAGAATTTCCGTCTCATCTTAGTCCACTTGCTCTCTGACTACTTTTTTTTTACATCTACCTAATGGTTCTGCAAAGCCTGCCTTCTCCTTCCGGTTTGTGGGAGTGATAGATGTGGGCACCACAAACAACCACAGTAGCAGCTAGAGACAGAAACATATCAAAATTGACACCACAGCCCATGGTTTTCACACCAATGCCTTCAAGCTGTGCTTTCTATCTCCCCAGTGGAGCTCCTCATAGCTGACTGCTGCTGCTAAGTTTCTTTTCCTCCCTCATCACCTCTCCTCCTGCACCTTGAACATCTCTTCCTTTTCTCTCCCCTGTCTGTTTTACTCTCACTCCTTTGCTCTTTCTTTCTTTCTCCTGCTTACTTTCTCTCTCTCTCCAGGGCTCCATGGTGACTAAAGGGGATAAATGTTGCATAGCCATACCAGCAGGTAGCGTATTGTATGTCTCCGGCTGTGCAAATACAAAATGTCCCATTGCAGGACCTCTTAGCTACCTTTCTCTGATGGTGCATTACTACTGATTCTAGCCTTAAGCCTGGCAGTAACCACAGGGATTAAATGAAAGGCATTCTGTTTAATATGAAAGACATGAAATATTTCCCTATTAGTACAGCACCTAACTCAGTGGAGCCCTACACTGGCTGAGAAACACCAAAGCAATTGGTGACTGATGCTATACATCTGTGTATGTATTTATATAGTGGCTATTAGAGAATTAAAAGGTCATTGCCTTGTATCTAGATACATACACTGACTGATACTTCAGATTATGGAACTTTACTACATGACAAAATGTACAGAGCTTGAAGACTGTAAAATGAGTGGATTTGCAAATCAAAAGAAATAAAAATATACTTACTTCAGCGGGTTCACAATCCTACCTTCTGAATAAAGCAATAAAGGATAATGCACCTGTATCTATTTCAGTTTTAAACTGAATTATTTTTTACCATTTTTATCTGACATAATTCCCTGCTTTGCAGCATTTGGTTCATCCAGTGAGTCAGTCAGTAAAACACAAGTGATTCAGTGGGACAGACCCTCATCCAAAAAATGGGCTGGTTTTGCCATGATAGCCCGTCCTTTCTTGCTATCCAATGTAGACGTATGACATACTGTGTGTATCTGTCTAATGGGTACTTGTGCAATCTGAAACAATTTTCTAAAACCAGTGTATTGGTGTGTTGTAGACTGGTACTGTTACAGCAGCCGTGATAATGATAAAGCTTGATGTACTGGGAGCCCTTATCAGAGGTTTTGTCATCATGAAAGAGTCTTAAAAATAGAGTTACACTGTTATAGGAGACTAATAATGTCTAGGTGCTTGGGAAGTGTTTATGGAGGGTGAGCTAGAGCTGGGAACTTATTGAATAGGTGCAGATATTCAAAAGCTGAATATCTGGAGCTGGTTTTATAGACAGTGGCACTACTATTATAAATCTTTTGAAACAAGAGCCTACATACAGCTAAAGCAAGTGTAGAAGGTGTTAAATAGAAGTCAAGAATAAACCTTGCACAAATAGCTCCAATAATGAAGAGGAATATCTGTTGCAGCTTAATCTTTGATTTATGGATTTTTTTTCTTATCCGTGAAAATTAATTACAGAATCTCCTATTATGATCTTCAGCTCTCAAAGCTAAAGTGTTATTTTTTCAGGACATACTTACTGTCAGTAGCAATTGCCTAAAAGAGAAAAATAGAATGGAGATAAGTCCACAACAGAATGGATTATGGAGAGAGAAGGTACTCATAAACCATACACATTTACGTTGTGATTAAAAAATCCCTCTTATCATGATGATTCAGGAACCAAAAATCAGTTGTTTATATTCTTTTCTTCATGAACAAGTGTTATCTAAAAATTTAAATATATCTTAAGAAAGCCAGTTTTAGCTTCAGATATTATCCTGAAAAGGTAGAATTATTTATATTAAAGTCACTGCTTTTTCATAGATACAGATGTTTGGCTATTCTGAGGACTAGAAAAACATACCATAAAAGAACTCATAAAAGAACTCTCTTTTATCTCTGAGGGGTCTTGTGAGCTCTGAATTTTAATGATCACTATCACAACTGTAGTTTGCTGAATGCCAATCATACATATTTTCCATCCCAAAATCCTTATTTAGTTTTACTTACAAGCTCATAAATCATAGAGTCTGAATGATATTTGTTAAGCTCCCTGAGCTAAAACCAAAAATCGGCTTGGTTTTCAGCTGTGAAAGGAAAAAAATGAGGGACAGGTGTGAACACAGGAGTAGAGACGAGATGGCTCACCCAGAACTTATGAAATGTCATGAAACACTGTAAACTTATGCTGTGGGTTTTGTGGGATACACACCTGCAATTAGCTAAGACACTTAGTGGTTATAGCTCTGACTGCTGTATTTAAATTCTCTGTGCCGAGAATGCAGAAGATTCACAAATGTTTGTGTAGAAATGGGGTACAACTATGCATTTGTGGCAGAGAACCTGTCTTTCTGTTGAATGACACAAAGAGGCTGCTGTTGCTGTGCCGCGCATCCCAATGTGAGCTGACCTAACAGAAATATTAGGTTGCAAAGATGTGGCTATACTGGCATAACTCATATAAGATCATCCACCAGAGTCTGCCCAGACTCCCATAGGGGTGTTTGTTCTCTGCTAGCTGCTCTCTTTTTGAGCCTGTGTTTGCTGAGGACCAGGGAAGACAACACAGAACAAGCCTATGCAATGGAGACCTTCACAGAGTACAGGGGAAGGCTTGCTCAAGCTTTCTCCCTGTTTCTAGGCATGGACCTATTAGCAAACCCTGATTGCATTCTCATAGTGCATGCATGCATGTACAATACAAAACTCTGTTGCAACGATTGTTTTTGAAGGTGATTACTGTGGAAACTAGAAGAGAAAGACAATTTATTGGACCATTTGAAACAAGAAGGAATATAGATCTTAAAAACCAGAGTAATATGGAGACAGTCTTGCATTCACAGCTTTGTAGACTACAGCCATAGCATCAGCAGATTTATTAAGGCAGGCATACTTATAAGGCAGTTTTTATAGTCAGGCAAAACTCCTGACAAGAGATGCAGCACTGAAATTACATAAATGCACCCCAAACTATATACAAATATGTGACTTTTAATTGTTTTTTGAGAAGATGTCGAGTGTAAGTGAGTGTAAGTTTAAATTCTGACACCTATTGTTATTTTCAAAATGATCTATTTATTTTAAAATCTGTTATTTCACAGGCAAGGTCAAAATTATAATGTTCACAATCCCTGGGTTTAAAAGATTAGAAATCTCCTAATTCCCATGACAGTTCCAGAAAGCATTCTCACTCTCTGCCTAACACCACAGATGGTCTTACCTCTTTATAAGCTTTCCACTGGTTCGGTCAGAGAGCTGAACATACCGTGCGAGTAAGAAGTTTCCTTCAACAATGAACAAGGACAAAGGTATTAGCTCAAAATTTTCTACAGGACACAGCTGCAAAAGGTCCAGATATCTTACAAGAAACTTGGTGCTTCATGTAAAATGCATGAAAATATCAGTACTTCCAATTGTATGTCAGCTAGCCAGATATTTTGAAGTTATCTATCTTCATAATATCTATGCATTTTATTTATTTATTTATTTATTTATTTGAGGTGGGGCGGATGGTAGAAAAGAGTATCTCCTTATAAAGTTGAGAAATGAGAAATTTTGCATGATATACTGTGAAACATAAAGGTAAAGTGGTGGGTATTCCTTTAAGCAAATAAATAGATTAGATGCAACCACCCAACACAATATATATTACCAATTAACAGCAAAGTTAGACTGTGCCAAAGAAAATCATTGATTTGTCTTTAATTGGCAACATTACTCTGGTATACTTACTGCTTAGGGGACTGTGAATCTATGCTATTCAATTTGATGCACATAAAGTAAAATATAAATGCAAAACACATAATCAGTAGGCAAAAATATTTCAAAGAGAAAGCAGAATGGCAGCAAATTTTTTAGTAGACTTTGTTCAAAGTTAGCAGACAAAGCCTGTGTGATTTGGTATCTGCAGCAGTAGTGAAGCCAGTGACAGGAAATGACCAGGTGCTTGACAGTTTCTGTTGGCTGCATCAGGTTGTCTTCCTGTAGGATGCAGCTGTTCACCTATTCTTTAACAAAAGCAGATGGAAAATTCATGTAGCTAATTGGTACTACTGACATGGGAGTCAAAGAAATATTGTTACTTTGTTTTTTTTCCCTTTGACATCCTTTTATTCATGCCGAGTATTAACATTCCAGATGGACAACATTAAATTATGTAGAAATTCAAACAGAAAATGTCTGAAAGTTGATGAAAAATGTCAATAAAATAAATAAAGGCTGCTGAAGTGAAGACACATGTTATCTATTTCTCCAATTAGCAATAAAGTCCTTGTGGTATTCTTAAGGAGCTGTGGGAGCTCTGACTGAAACATTCATTATTTCTAAGGATACCGCTGTTGGATAAAGGGAAAATAAAATTCCCAGCTGAGCTGTGGAAAGATGCTGTTTTGTAGATGCAGAGGTGTTGGTAGTGAAGCTTCATATAAATATGCTTAATGAAGTATTTGTAAAATTTTTTCTTGGTAGGACCCTAAGAGACTATTTTAATCTGCTGAGTGGAAAGTAAGACAGATCACTCAACTTCTCTTCCAGGGAAAATATGACATTATAAAAAATAAAACTTCATAAGTATACTGTGTCTAGGAGTTATTTATAATGTCTTCCTCAGCTTAAATAGGTAGGACCATTAAGAATAATTCTAGAAATAAAATGATGTGGCTTGTCTACCTTCTCATATGATTTAAATATAAAAATTTATTCATGTATTTTGTTTTCTCACAATGTCTAGAGTTTTGATTTCCTATATATTCCTCCAAACAAAAACAGAAATTTGTGAAAAACTTAAGACCCAACAAAGGCTGCTAAATGAACAAATTTCTGTGTAAATACTGCCTTAGCTAAAAATGCTGGAAATTGATAGACATGTGATATTTAGTTTCTTTGTCATCCATTTTTAACATCATCATTTTTCACTCCAAAGCAAAATATTTCAGTGTACTAGTTGAACTGATAAGACTGGGTTTTCTAGAGCCCCTATGGCTCTCTTCCCTGTTCAGTCAAAGTAAAGTTGAATGGAATTAAAACAGAAAAAATATCCTTAATTTTTCTTGTATTTTCCCTTTTGTTGAAGGCCATGGAGAAAAATCACACAGACTCATTTTTCAACAAAGTGCCTGATAAAATAATTACCATTACTTATATGCTGTATATTTCTTCTAATTACTTGGAATCACTATCCAAAACACTGAGGTATCTTAGAAACAATAATTAATTTACAATGAGGGTCTGGATTGTTCCCCTGAGAAACCTGTAATGAAGTGACCTTTTTTTTTTAACCTCAATGGAGGGGGACCTTTATCATTTCCCCTGCCTCCTACCATCAAATCTGTTGGAGGAATGACATTTTTTTTTCTGGAGTTTTCTTGGACTGTGGCTATTTTTCAAAAAGTATCATGTACCTCAGAAGTATCAACCTAGGCTTATATTACTTTGATATGGGAATAAAGGATTAATTCCACAGTTACACTTCCAAGAAATGAGGGAATGGGAGCAATAAATGTCTGGGAGACCTCTAAGCAAACTTACATGTTGTTGGAAACCTATATAGATTTTGGAGAGGGGTTTAGTGACCATTTTTTGCAGGTGGGCAAGTCTTGTGGTATGAAAGCCTTGGTGAAGGCAGGCCAGCAGAACCATGGAGGTGATTAGCTGGTGTAAAGTCAGAGTTAACTTCTCTGGCATGTTAGTGCAATATTGGTAATATTGAAAGTTGTAAGGGCTTGGTACAGAGCTTTAGTAGACCTTTATGTTTCATTTCAAAGCATAATCAAACTTTCCTAAATGTCTTTGAAGGAGAAACAAGCCTGTAAATTTCTGAAACTGTAACTCCACTAAAGATTTTTATCTTTTGCAATATTTTTCTGTTTCCTTTTTAACTATACATACATTCAGCTTCCTTCC
>VZRW01000091.1:129231-139883 GCA_013398125.1 Aegotheles bennettii
TCTTTCTTTCTTTCTTTCTTTCTTTCTTTCTTTCTTTCTTTCTTTCTTTCCTCTCTCTCTCTCTTTCTCTCTCTTTTCTCTTTCTATCTCTCCTCTCTTTCTCTCTTTATTTCTCCCTTTCTCTCTTTCTCCCTTTCTCTCTTTAAAAAATCTTTTTTTTCTTAGAAAAATCCCAGAAGGGAGCACCTTGGAAGTGCTATACCTCACTGACTCCCTCATTGACTTCTGTTCTGGAAGGCAGCATATGACACCAACCAGACATCCTCCATTGTGGTTTTGGACCACTGTGACTGAATGAACACTCTGAATATTGGTCACTGTAATCAATTTGCATCAATTTATTCTTACCTTGCAAATGTGCCAGCAGGAATTTAGAGCAGACAGTCTGCCTTATTCTTCCTACTTAGCTATATTTTACATTAAACAGTCATTTGATAAAATATCTGATGTCAGTACACAGGGTCTAAATCCTTAGTATGACAAATGGACACATTGGCGCTCACTATCTGTCCCCACTTTCCTTTGACATTTTCAATAACAAGTAGATCAACAACAGGAAAGACTGACATTAGATGAGGCCCTCTCTTACCATGGCAGGTGACATGAGAGGGGGGATGGATATGGGCAGATAAATAGTTTGGGATGTTCTTAGGTAGAGGAGAGAACCAAAATACATCTTCCATAAGAAACAAGAGCAGTGATGTATCCTGTCCATCATCTGACACATTTGGGGGCAATGGCAATTTAGCCATGTCTGTCTGGAAGATGTGCTCTGACTATGCAGATTTGTACTGAGCCACTCATCAGACAGCAGGTCTGGACTGTGGGACTCAGTGGGGCTTACACATGAGACACGAATTGCTGTGTCTACTGTCAGGGCTTCCCGGACATTTTGGGAATGACCATAAGACAAATTTTAAGCCAGTGTAATGCTAAAAACTTGAGCACTTGCTAGATTTAGGCAACAACTGAGTGACATTTCTGAGGACTGCAATTTTTATTCACAAAGCTAAAGCCTATCTTGGATCCCTAAAGGCTTTTCTGGATCCTGATTTACGGCCTGTGAGACAGGAAGCAGTTTGTACAATAGGATTTAATACAGCAGAACCCTAATCCAACATGGACAGTAGGAGGAACTTGGGCAAATGCACAGAATTTCCTTGGAGCCTGCAGCAAACAGTGTCACTTGCAGACTATTTTTTATTTATTCTTTTTTGAAAAAGGAAAAGGTCATTTCATATTAGATCTGAAGGAGAAGAAGACTTCAAGGAACACATAAAAAGTGAAGCTCTGGAACATGACACCCATTTTCAGGACAGTGATGCCGTAATTGTTGGAGAGTTTCTATGGGCTGATTATAAACGAAGCTCAGTCTGTCATAAAACTTAATATGCTCATGCTAAAAGCAAGTTATGCTCAGACACACCTCTGAGATGATTTTCATCTAGTTTGTTCTTAGCACCAGGGGAAGGTATTACCAAGTGGATTACTGTTGCAATAAGTTTTCCTTATGGAGATTTAGAAATTTAGAAATAAATGTACATTATTAAAATATTTGTCATTCACACTATTAGTCATATTTTCTTTGAAAAAAAGTCAAGTGATCTGTCTTACTTTCAACTCACCAGATTAAAATAGTCTCTTAGGGTCCTACCAAGAAAAAATTTTACAAATACTTCATTAAGCATATTTATATGAAGCTTCACTACCAACACCTCTGCATCTACAAAACAGCATCTTTCCACATCTCAGTCTCCAAAACAGCGAGAAAAAAATTACATAATTGCTGGTAATATCTTCAAAAGCTGTAAGATCAACTGCCCTTTAGCTATCATATTTTTAGCACATTCCCTCTCACACTACATACAAGGACCATCATATTTCATGGAGTACTTGGGGCTTTTATTTGAAAACCATTATTAACATCCCCTATCTTTTAATTAAGGAGTTACATGATGATGCTGAAGTTTCCTGCCTTCAACATTTGATCTGGATTTGGGGATAAAAACTGTTTGCTAAAATGACTGTTCTTGAACCTTCCTAAACACATGCTGCTGAGCAAGTGTTTTTTGTAGATTATTCAAGAAGCCAATAGCAGCAACATTGTTGAGTTCTGATGTTTCCTCCCTGTAGTTTAACCTCATTTTTCATCTGTTATACTGAAGAGCCTGCATTTGTTTTAAGGTGAAAGAAATTTTTCTTTGTCATGTGAAATGCAGGGACTGGTGAAGTAGAGATCTGGTGGATCTATGTGATTTAAAAATCTCTTGCATGCTTTTCTGTACTTGACCAAAACGGTCTTTTGTAAGTTCCGGGTTCCTTTGCAAAACCCATGTGGGCACCTTCTTTGATGTGCTAAGATGGGAAATCCTAGCAAGTTACTACATGCTCACATAACAAGGTTGGTATCCACTGTTTGACATAATTATTACGCAACCATCATCTTTTTGGGACAAGAGAGAGCTCCTAGAAAACATAAATGAAGCTAGCACAGACTAGGTGCTTTTCTGTGTGTCTAACTTACATCTCTTACCTTCAAATCTTATCCAACCTCGGTCTGAACATTTCTTCTAAGCTTCTGAAGATGAAGCTCCTCTCCCATCACCATGTTAGGGCTGATTCATGAAGACCTTACTTGTTTTTTCATGTTAAAGCAGATCTAACCTACTTAGAAAGATGAAACATCCAGCTATCACACCAAATTCCCTAATATTTTCAGCCAGGTTTGGGTTGTTTGGTTTGTTCTGTTTTTTTTTCCATTTAGTATTTAAATTTTATAAAGGGGGTACCAGGAGAATATACCTTACAACAGTAACTATGTCCCATGACAATGCATTTCAGCTATATTCAGCTGAAAAACCAAACTTGCAAATGTTTGTCCAAATACAGATCTTCATCAAGATGTTCTCATTTAATATTTTGTTCCACTTTTGCAAGCTCATCTGCAAAGAGAGACCCCAGAGCTCACTGAAGATCTGTTGGTCTAAGAGACTCCTTGGATCTGCTGGCCATGCCACAGCTCTGCTTTGAAATCAAACTGTTTCAGAGAAAATTATATTTCTTGTCATTATACCATCTCAAGTTATTAACACAAATTCTCTGCATATCACATTTACTTACTGTTTTCACTTTTAGAATTACAACCTATATTTAAAACTAGAAAGTGATTCATCATCAGAAACAATATGCCAATACCTAGGCTGATTTGCTGTTTTAGAATGATTGACAGTTTTTCTTAAAAGCCTTTCAAATTGATCATCTTTTTCATCCTGGAAAAACACAGCTGCTTTCCTACCTTTGAACACACCAGTATTTGACAGGCAGTGGGAATCCCCATTTTTGAAGAGGCTTTTACAATCCCTGTCCCAGGCAAAGGTAAATGTTAATTCCTCTGCAGGATTGTTCCTTATCTTACTTGTTTTTTCACTTTTTTCCAAAAGTGGCTTTCAGTTGTCTATTGTATGTACCTTTACTTCAAGACAATTAAGACCACCTAAGGAGAGGACATATACATGCCTGCCCTTGAGATCTGTCACCATTACTGATGTATTAGCATATGTTGATGACCCAGCTGTCTTCCTACTCATCCATAGCAGGCTGTTGCTTGCCTGGCTACAAACTGGCAACTTCCATACTAGTCTAGGCTTCACAAGAAACAGCACTAAAAATCAACCCTTCTGCTTTTAAAGACAGCCTCTCTTCTGAAGGCTATCATCATGTGCTGCCATTGATGCCAGCAAAGCAATGAATAAGAGTCTAAAATAGGTTCAGCTGTTTGCAGGGTCCACTTATATCTGTAGATCAAAAAATAGGCAGCTTTTTATACCTGGAAGTCAGTCTTTCAAAGAGATTAAAATTAGAGTTGTTGAACAGGGAGACAGACAGTTGCACCTGGGCAAGCAGCTCCTCTTGCATCTCTGTTTTTCTTGGCTCAAACTAGGCAAATTTTACTTGGCAGTGAAACTGAACCCCAAAAATTCTGTGTATTTGTTCTCAAGCAGCAGAGAAGGCATCTTCATAGAACTGGCACACAGTACAGAGCGGCTGTTTCATTTTGGGGTAATGCATTCCCTATTATACTTATTGTTCTGCATTTATTCTATTGCCTGGTACTGTAATACACTGCTCTCAGTATGCTAATGGGATTTCATGGGGCTGCCATCACCAGCTTGATTTGTAGCAGGAAGCCAGGACAATAAAGGCTTTGAGAAGATTAATGTGAGAAATGCATGCCTCTGTAGAGGGGCATCAATGCAAAATGAAAAACAGCACTGTCTTCCATTGCTTGTTACTGCCATCTCATTTTCACCAGTAAATAATTAGTGCATTTCTCCCCACAATGAACACCAACAAAAGGAGGACAGCCTTTATCAACAATGGGTGTACTATAGGAGGGGACAGAGAGGGCAGCATTACTCTCAGGCATTTCATATAGTCACCTGCCATTCCTCACCACTCTTAAGACCACTGTGTTTAAAGAAACTCCCCCAAATTTTACCTCACTGGGGCATCTCCTGACAACATGCAACTTTCTATCAGAAAATTCACAGTGGGTTAACAAAGGCTCTGTCTGTTTAGCAATAGGTTATGATCTGCTCATGACCATATTCTACTGAAGTTATTTTGTCTACTGCCATGGTTTAGATGATAAACCACATTTGATAGCACAGAGGGCACAACTGTGCTGTTGATTTAAAAACAGCCAGCCAGCAGCAAAGTAAGGTTGCATCAGGAAACGGCTTCTTAATTTTCACTGGACATACATTATCAGTATACATGCTGACAAAAAGTCACTGGCTATTTTCTGAGTGACACAGTGTTCTTGAATTGATTTGGAAATTCAAACAACCAAAAGAAGATAGGTATTTTTATTGATTTCTGTCTTAACTATTTGCATTTCAATTATGTTGTTATTTCAGGGTGAAAACTGTATCAGGGGATGGGAAAAAAAAACAGGAAGAATGATTAATATGAGGTTATTTCCCTTGCTGAAGGTCAGATTAATCTTTCAGGAGCCTTTGGGATGCCACACATCAGGTGCCATCTGAAGACATGAAAACAGAACCAGCTGGTATGTCAGGCATGCAGAGGCATTGCAGAATGTGTATGGCCCACAGGTTGTCAGGAAAATGTTGCATCAGTGTGCAGAAACTAACATTATCCTGAGCCAGTTACTCAACAGTTTAGGTAGCCCTTGAGGATTTTACTCTACCTTCTCCCTTGGAGTCCCACAAATTTGGGGTGGTGCAAAAAATGACTGTGGTGCAAACCAACCAACCCAGACCACAACTGCTCCTGCCTACATCCCTCCACAGCTATCCTCATGCTTTGTTATCTCCAGGTTGTGTGTTATTCACTGCTTCCAAAGGCATTTTTACAGCACTATTTCTGTGTTGTCTACTTCTATTTAGCTTGAGAATTTCTTAGCTCATGTATCTTCTATGCCATTTATCTAATTCTGTCTACATGCACTGACTTTGAGAAGCTCGAGGAGCCATGTGTTAGCAGGAGGCAGCAGTTGTATCTGGTATGGATCCCCCTGGTTTCCATATGTCCAGCAGTGTCAGAATTTATTGACCCAAGACACACAGCTCACAAGCTAGCTCAAGTTTGCTAGATGGAGAGCTTGACTGTGATAAAAACAACATTTTTGAACAGTGCCTGTCTGTTAATAAATTAGCATATAAATAAATAAAAAAGTAATGAGGAATTGGAAAAACATTTCTGCCTCTTGTCACAATAAAGCATGATGGAAGGCTGCTGTGGGTCCATTTGCTATTTCTGGTAACAAAACAGTGTGTTGAGGTGACACATTTCTCATGCACCCTGGACAAGTATGCATGGTAGCAACACCTGTAATCTACTATAGTAGCTCTTCCATGAAAGTAGTAACAAACAGGCTACTTTGTGATGTATTTCTTCCCTTAAGTCTACTAGAGTGGTTCTAAATTTATTTTATTGTGACTTAGTTAAACTGGATAAAAGTCTACATCCCATTAAAATATAGCCAACTGCTGTGTGTTGCAGGAATTTTACTTCATGAACAGGACTATGCTTAAGAGATGACTTTTTCTGAAAGATTGCTTTAGTCTAATTTTTTCTTCATAAGCATCTTGCAATCTAGATTCAAATGAATGCATGAGCAAATAATTCAAATCTGTGCCTATTTTGCTGTTTTCCTCCATAGCTCTAGTATCTCTGTAGCTTCTCTCCCTTTACTACATGGGTGTGCAGATGCGCAAGAAAATTGACTGCCACAGACCTAAGAAGCTTTTTTGGTTTGATACGTGTGAATAGAGAGGAGACAAAAGTTTGCTGACAAAACCAATTTGATGAGGGTAGTAATGATGGTGCTACCTGTGGAGAACTGCAGAGGAACTTTATAGGACTTGTACTTGGGGATTAAAATGGCAGATGAAATTTAATGAGGTAAATACAGACTGATGCATACTGGACTTCACCTTGCTCTCCTTTTCCCCATGAGTTTGTGGGGAAAATATAAGATATAATGTCTGTGAGCTGACTGTAATGAGTGAGGAATGAGATCTTGTGTTTATAACAGAAAGTTTCATGACGATGTCAGCTTAATGTTGGAATGTCACTGACTGCTGGGAATTATTAGGAAAGAAGTAGGAAAGAATACAGAGAAGAAAATTTTACCATTGTATAGATCTATGTACTATGGTTTTTTTGCTCTCAAAAAGGTTGCTGTAGATTTAGAAAATGTCCAGAGAAGGACAAATCAGGACAATCAGAGGAGGTGGGTCTTACACACACAATAAGCAATTACATGGCAGAAGTGCTTCACCACAAGATGCTGTGAAGCCTAACACTTCACAAGGTCAAATGAAAATTGAATTAGTTACTAGAAGATGAATACTTGAAGCCTTCTAAAGATATGAAAGTCCCCTCTGATTCAGGAACCCTACCAGCTGCAAATTCTAGGAAGCTAAAGAGATTTCAGGGAAAGTCTAACAATGTCCTTGCTTTGCTCTGAAGGCAATTCTCTGGGAAATCACTTTTGACCCTTCTTAGAGAAAATGTATTAGGCTGGAAGTTCTGACTTACTCAGGCAATTCTTATAATCATATGGTGTAAAATGCCCTAATAATCCTCCTAAAGCCCCTTCGGAGAAGGACAGCGCAAAATTAACAGAAAGGCTCAGGGTCCTACACCTCTGGCTGTGATAAGTTCCTGAAAATGTACAGGAATACACATAAGGAATGAAATTCAAAATGGTCATAAAACACTGATAAACATCTGAGGTTCTTTAGGCAAGAATTCCTGTAAATAACAAAAGTTGCTTGAGTATTGCAGTTCTAGTTTGGAGTTGTGGATCTTCCGTGCAATCTAAATGTTTATCTTTGAAAATATAAAGTCATCCCAGAAGATCAAGCTGACAGAGATTTGTCAAATGCTTCTCTTTAAGTGGGGAAAAGAGTACATGATGAAGAAAGAATAACCATGTTGAAAGAGTTTTGTTTTGTTTTGTTTTGTTTTGCTTTGCTTTGCTTTGCTTTGCTTTGCTTTGTCTTTTAACCATGCACAGTTAAAATGAACTCAAGGTTGTGTTAATTTCATGGTCTCACACTTGGACTTGCAGGGAGCTTTGGTTTTCTGCCAATTTGTTTCCAAGTGTTATTTGACGTATGCCTGGCCAGGAAGTATTAACAAATAGAGCTCCAGTGATTGCATGTTGGTTTTTTTTTAACCATCTATTCATGGGAAAGTTATTTTTAAACTACTAATAATTATTTATGTAGCTTCTATTTTCCTCTGTATATATAATTTTGCTCCAAGACTCCAAAATTTATAATACTGAGGTCCTGAAAATAATAAATAGTTTGCATAAAACCAAGAAGACAACTTAAAAAATTGTTAGTGCAGAACACTTTTCTGTTCCTTTCTCTCTCTTTTTAAAAAAAAATAAAAATAAAAATAAAAGAAACAAAGAATATTTCCTTCTATGTGCTTATTTTGACACAGACAATTTCTTCGTCAATGAATATCCATCAATGAGTATCTCACCGTTTTGGAGAAACAATGGCTACAACATCACAAAGACATCAAATGTTACATTTGTCCTAGAGTTCCTAGTAGCTTTAAGTATGGATATAAAATGTAAATCTAAGATAAACATGTCATATTCTCATTTTAGCTGTTTTTAGTCTTATTTTCAAGAGATCAAACATCTGGAAACACATAAAAACTGGGAAAATCAGTGTTTCAACCATAGTTCATCCTAATTTGAAGATCCGGTTATTTGTTTCAAGATGAAAGCATGAACTATACCCTATAAAAGGCTTTGATAGCTAAAGTAAAAGCCAGGAGGAACCGTGACATGAAGCTGTAAAACTGAGGTCCATATACACTCTCATACAGTTGCTGCTTTCTTAGTCCTGGGCACATCCTTCCTTGATTTCAGAGCCTCTAGTGTGCTCACAGCTCTGCTTCAGAGATCCTTGTGCGGTTCTCAGTGCCACTGAGCTCCTTGTTTCTGCCTAAAATGACATAGGACTCCACCCAGTTGGTATCCTCCAAATGTATGTGACTGCTTATTGACAGGATCAGATTCTTATCTAAATGCTGATGCGATCAATTTTTTTGCCTCAGGGGAGAAAGGAGGAGCCATGACTCATTAGATAACAAAAGCAGTCAGCCAACTCGTGGGAGACTTCGGTTCAGTCCTCGTCACAGCCTGAGAAAGCTTACATGTCATTTTCCTCTCCTGTGTATCCAAAGCAAGAAGACAAAATGCTGATCATCCTCATGATCCTCCAGTCTTTTAGTCACGAGAGGGGAGACTGCAACAATGGAGTGCTGTACCTGATGTAAGCACAGAATCCCTGTCTCTGCACAACACCATGTTATTTCTTTCATAGTTGAGTCACTCAGTACTGGAATGAAACTGTAGCACCATGGCAAGTATGTTTCCGTATTACTACAGCGAGTAGGAAACAAGAAGTTATAGGGAGGGACAGAGCTTGTTCATGCCTCTCACTTTGCTTTGCCTCTCAGTAGAACACAAGCGTACTTTTACCTGCTCGCTGAAGCCAGCCTCTGAGCTGGAGCATGCAGAGGGGCATGCCTGCAGCCCTGACTGGCATCTGCATCTGAACTGGGTGAAGCTTCAGGCACACTGATGTCCTAATCACTTGTGCAATTTACGAGATGCTCAGACTGTCCTCCCAAGGAGATTCTGTCTCCTTCAGTGGTACCATGTGGAGCAGAAACACCTAATTCAGAATTCTGGATCCCTCTTGAAAGACCTGCATATTTCATATAATTTATTACATCTAGTTGTACATGGCCTTATTTGGTGATTCTTCACTCAACATATTGAATAAATTTGTGTTTTCTGAAAGCTCTCAAATGAAATGAAGTTGCACAGTGGAACTACCCTGCTCTGCTATGTGGACAGTGTGTTATCATTGTTGGACATGCAGCACAAATGCATGAATTATTTATTTGTTTTTAAAATTAAAACTACATGACATAGGAGTTGTAATGAAAACAAACTAAAAATAGAGACAACTACTAGCCAGCAGTCATCTCATGTGCCATAATGTAGCAACTGTGTCTTTAATCTGCCAAAGGCATCATTTATACCAAAAGTGTTTGTTTAAACTGCACTTTTAAAGTCTACTGATTATTTGTATCTATGGAGTTGGCTCTTCTTTTGCTTATGTTAGCAAGAATTGAACTCAATTGACATACATAGATGTAAAACCAGTAGAAAATAAAATAAAATAAAGTTCATATATATCTGTGCATACTGACAAATATATTAGGCCTAACACATGGTTCAAATACAAGGCTGTTACTGTGTCTACTGTGCGCCCGTGAGTTGTGATAGGTGATTATATGTATTGTTATTTAAAAAGTGATGTAAAGTGTGTTGTCCCTCCTGAAAGCTGAAACTCATTATGCTGTTGCATTTTACTGCTTGTCTGAGACAAGATACGAGTTTGTATGTGGTCAGTCTTCCTAATATGAATTATTCTTGGTTTAGTGTTAAGTCAGGGTAACATAGGCTGTGAACTGCCTAGGATCTCATTCCTACTGGGTGCTGGCATAGCTTGTGGAGAAGATGGACTCATTTTGCAGAAACCTCAGAACACCTTCTCTTCTTTACCCCTTAGATGGTGCAAGAATGACGTTCAGTATAGCCTACACCTACATCTCATTCTCTACTGTTCTTTCAGAGGAAACACAGAATCACAGAATCACAGAATCACAGAATCTAAGGGGATGGAAGGGACCTCGAAAGATCATCTAGTCCACCCCCCCTGCCAGAGCAGGGTCATCTAGAGTACATCACACAGGAACGCATCCAGGCGGGTTTTGAATATCTCCAGTGAAGGAGACTCCACAACCTCTCTGGGCAGCCTGTTCCAGTGCTCTGTCACTCTCACAGTGAAAAAGTTCTTCCTGATATTTACATGGAACCTCCTATGCTCCAGTTTAAAACCATTGCCCCTTGTCCTATCATCAGTCATTACTGACAATAGCTTGGCTCCATCATCCTGACACTCACCCTTTACATATTTGTAAACATGGATGAGGTCACCCCTCAGCCTCCTTTTCTCCAAGCTAAAGAGACCCAGCTCCCTCAGCCTTTCCTCATAAGGGAGATGTTCCACTCCCTTAAT